>SNQJ01S0133034.1:1874-25728 GCA_010110895.2 Picea sitchensis | reverse complement strand
AAACATGTGTTAACACACTAGTTATATGACTTGTTATTTTGATACTAGTATAGTTTCTCTAGTGGTAGGCCAAGAACAATAACTTCTATAAATTTCTCCTTTTTAGATTAATACAATGAACTAACTTATAAAAAAATTATGCATGTCTACATAAAAATACCTTTTCACCTCCCTTTCTAAACCTAAAAATTAGGCATCTCAAAGTTGCCATTTCCACCAATGTATTAACATGTCAATCTTGAGTAGGGTTAGGATATTGAGGCTCTTAGTTTTCCATTTATACCTTTCTAATTAGAGGGTGTTGGTTCTCATTTTCGAGCTCAAGGTTTTGAGGGTTAGGATTTTCAAGGTTTTAGTTTTAAGTATTTTCTTTTGAAAATCAAACTCCTACATCAACAATATTACCCACAACAAATGAATTTGTCTCTGTATTGCTTTAACATATATTATAGTGTGATGGTCATCAAGTAGGGTTTTATGTTCCTGTCATCTAGGAGTTGTGGGGTGGGTATTTTTATGATCTAGGTTTAAATTTTGTTTGTAACATGTTTGTTCTTCTCACTCAAATTTAAATTTAATTTGTAACATATTTACCATTTCTAAATATATTAAATTGTACGTTATTCATAATAATAAAAGAATAAACCATTATATTATCAAAGAAAAATGGAACAAGTATAATTTCCGACATGTTTATCCTTCCTAAATACAATAAATATTACACGATCTAATAATAGAAGTAAATAATCAAAGAAAAATGGAACAAGTAAAATGAATAACAAAGTTACTTATTCTATCTATTTTATATAATGGGTGTACATGTGAAAATGGATGAAACATTGTTATACATACATGATTAATATCTTTTGAAGATAAACATTTAATAAGTGTACTTAGCAAATAAAAATACTCATTTCCTTTTAAGCAGGGCAATAGAACAAGTATAATTTGCCACATATTTATCCGTTTTAAATACATTAAATATTACATAGTCCTAATAAAATAAATATAAATCAATCAAAGAAAAATGGAACAAGTAAAATGAGTAACAAAGTTACTTATTCTATCTATTTTGTATAATGAGATTAATCGTGAAAATAGATGAAAGATTGTTATGCATACATTATTAATATCTTTTGAAGACAAACATTTAATAAGTGTACTTAACAAGTAAAGCTACTCATTTCCTTTTAAGTGTAGTCTTGTTAGATTCATGATATATATTTAAAATATTATTTTTCATTTTCTTCTGATTAAATAACTAAACATGCAACAAAAGGTATTATTAATTTCTGTTTGAGCTTAATTGCATTGCATTTTCAATTCAAAAGCTAAAATTAAACATATATATTATAATTCATCATTTAAATACAATCACAGCTTAATTTATTTGAAATACTAATTTAAATAAATTTTAAAGTATTATAAATACTATTATATATATAATCATTTTTTTTTTTTTTTTTTTTTTTTAATTAAATAAATATTTAAATTAGTATTAAAATTTAATGCTTTAAAAGTAATAATCAATTGCTTTTAAAAGTATTTACAAATTATAAATTTAAATGAAATAATCATAATCTAATCATAATCTTATAAAATTTTAATGCTCTTATGCTATATTAAAATCACATAATGATAATGAGTACAACACTACTAATCAAAATCACTCGAATCGAGTGATAGGGATGAGCTATAACTATGGGATCGCTCTCCGAGGAGCTTTGCCACCTAACTCCTATGCTCTACATTTATAGCCCACTTGGGTTCTTTCCCTATCCACCTCCCATTCACTATCATTTTACCTACCACCCTGACTCAATGATGTCCCTCGAATACGACTTGATCTCCTTCTATGTCCTTCCCACACTTTTTGTTCTTTGGGCTCATTCATTTTCATTTATGGTCTTTATGACTATGATCATGGACCTTCATTGGCTCTGTACTTCCCCTTTACACGAAGATGGTTCTTTCATCTTCCTACCTCCATGGGTTTCTCATTTTTTTGGCTCCCATGTTTCCACTCCTATGCTCCTAGTTACACTTTTGTCCCTTTCATACCCCTTGGCTCTCACCCTTATGCCCATGGCTCGAGGTATCTCATCATGTCACTCCAGAGGCAATTGTCATTGAACTTCAAGATCCCGACTCATATCAGTTGTAGATGAATCAGTAGAGGCATATCAAGGTCACACCTCACCTAGGATTTGAGCGAAATTTAACTTGGCAGAGGATGATGTTAGGGTTCTTAGGCACTTTGTATCCAATGATGAGGTTGTGAACAACACTCACTCTTGGAATCTTGATCCTGGTACCACACGAGCTAGGGAGTCACAGTATTTGAAGAGCGTTGATATCTAATGGCATTTTAACATGTTGATGGGTAGAGTTCTCATAAAGAGGCACAAAACTCACTAGGATATTCTACTCGAGTGAGATGATGTGCAACTGAAGATAAATCTAGTGGACCACAAAATCAATTTGACAATAGGAAGCTAGCTAGAATGGATCTGACTAGGTTGGATTTTCCTCAACCTCATGTTCTTGTGGTTGAAGACCACCCTACTATGGCTTAATCCTCTCATGTTTTTTTAGTTTAGTTTATTTGTTTCTCAGTTTTAGAGGCCTGGGATTTTTTTTCCCCACCTCCTTCCATTTTTCATTATGCTAGGCATGATAATAGCTTAAAAAGATATTGGTTTTATAAACATGTTAATCTAGACAAATGGATACATTGTTTCTAGTTTGGTTTCATAAGCAATAGGCAAATGACAATTTTTGTACAATATTCCTATAAGTTAATACAAAGTCAATGGATAATTTCCCCAAAAAAACACTACTAATCAAAATGATAATTGATATTATAAACATGTAGAATTTAGATATGTCTAGATATCAACAATAAGAATTCATGTGCAAGCATCTTATTACTAAGAATATATAAAGAGGCTAATAAGAATTCATATTGCAAGCATCTTATTACTAAGAATTTATAAAGATGCTTTACATAGTGGTTGAGATAATTACGATTCATGAATTAAAAGGAAAGGAATGCATTGTTTATCTCTCTTAAATATTGTTTACTGCACTTTTACATGTTCTACATTGCATGAATTAGACAAATGAAATTGAGAGACTTCATAGAATTATTATTTTAGTAGTAAGATTTCATATCAAAAAATTAATTTCACTTAAGTTATGATAAGAAATATCCAAAATGAGATAATCAACCACTATTTTAATCAATATAATTGAAGAACTTTTACATTTGAAGTTAGTAAAAAACAAATTTCTTTCTTATTTTGAAAGTGAAATACAATAATAATAATAGTCTAATTTTAAAGATTAATGGTCAAATAATGCAAAGAGATTGAGGTGGGGTGAATCCCTTGCTTGTAGAATGAGAGACCCTCTACATAGTGATTTTGGTTGCTAAAGTCTATGGAGATGTAGATATACTATCCTCTTTGGATTTGAACCTATATTTCTTGAAGTAGAAACACATATTTTTATCCATTGAAACTTTATAATTATTATAAAATATAAAAAAATATATATAATTATTATAAAATAAATAAAAATTGAAAATTTTATGAAATATAATGCATACATAAATATAAATATATATAATTAGAACACAGACACTAAGCATAAATACATAAATCACATATACACTAAACATTGAAAATAACATGAACACTAATTATGATATAGATACTTAAACATAGAGACAAAATAAATTATGAAACTTGGTTGAATGCACCATCTTAATCTAATATTATATCTATTAAATAGATAAGTAATAATCTCTTTAATAATAATCAAAATGTTGTCCCAACAAAACATAGTTCATGATTGAGAAAATAAGAAACCCATATCATCACTTTTTGATTTTTAAAGTATCCTAAAGTGTCATAATCAAAATTAATGCCATCTCTGTGAAAGGTGGAATTGTTTCAAACTCCAACACTATTCACAATCAAAATAACCAATTCAGAAGTATTTTCCTGTTAATTTATACCAAATTCCAGCACTTTCTTAGAATCAAATCCACCCATTCACAGTGCCACCATTAATTTATGTTGCAATAGGTATTTTACCACAGCAAATTGTTTCAAATTCCAACCCATCACCCATTCACAATTTTCCCACCATTAATTTATACCAAAATTCCAACTTTTCTCAGAATCAAAATCACCCATTCACAATTTTCCCACCATTAATTTATATCTATAAATAGGCCCATTTTGCACCACCTTGAAATCACATGAGACCTTATCCATCCATTCATACTTAAAATAAAATAACATAGACACTAATTTTTTTTGTAGAGCTTGGTTTGAATGCATACCTTAATCTAATCTTATATCCATTAAATAGATAAGTTATAAACCC
This sequence comes from Picea sitchensis, assembly GCA_010110895.2. NCBI lineage: Eukaryota > Viridiplantae > Streptophyta > Pinopsida > Pinales > Pinaceae > Picea > Picea sitchensis. The sequence continues at coordinate 21,333 of SNQJ01S0133034.1, read as the reverse complement.
TTCAATAATAAATCAAAATGTTGTCCCAACAAAACTTAGTTCATGATTGAGAAACCCAATTCATTCAATTTTAAATAAATTTAAATATCTTAACTTAAATAATACCATCTCACATTTGAAAAATGAAATTGTTTCAAATTCCAATTCTTCTCGAGTCAAAATCACCCATTCACAATTTTCACTGTTTCAAATTCTCCATTATCAAAATCACCCCTTCAAAACTTTCCATGATGAAAATCATACATTCACAATTTTCCCTGTTTCAAATTCTCCATGATCAAAATCTACCCATTCAAATTTCCCCCCTGATAATTTATGCCATAGATAGGCCCATTTTGCACCACCTTGAAATCACACGAGACCTTATCCATCAATTCACGGAACTTGGATTTATGGTTATCAGTTTCATTTTAAACATTGGCATAAAGAGACTTTGATGGTGGCTTGAAAACCATGTGGCCATGGTTGGGCCATTCAGGGTAGTTATGATAGATCTGGTTCTCCTGCAAATGTCAGTATTCATATATGTCTCCTAGGCCCAATCTCACAAAATCACCCCATTAAATATATTTTCCATTCTAATCTACCATTATCCAGCTCTTTGTAGCTTTGCTGAGACACAGTCCCTGGATTTTGTTTTCTATCCTTGAAACAATACAATTAGCCATAAATTTGATAGCTAGAATTTGTCATAGCTATCCACATCACGGAACATGAAAATATAGGAGGAAAATATAGTCAGAGTGTGCCTAGAGAAGAGGGCATCTTAGTATAAAATTTCAAAGGCCGTTGTTTATCTCAATATTATCTGTCTCTGATTGGGAATCTATTGGACCTATCAAATTCAAGTTGTGGTGTATTCCGTTAATATGTTGCCAATGTGTTGCTATCATTTAGAGTTTCCATCCATCACTCAGAAAGAGTCATCTTCAGTACCATGTCTTAGCTCTCTCCACCTATTTGGAAGAATGGCTTATCTCTACAATAGAACCTTGAAGGGAGTTTCCTCCAACGAACATTGAAGTCTCTTAAATCGAGCATCCACACATCATATAGATCATGCGGTTGTTCTTCTATTAAAGTGGCTATGACTGGAGTGAGCACATACACGCTCTCACCGTCGCACACATAATTTGAATCTAATCTCCCTAACATATTAGGGATTGGAGGTGGTGGAAGTGTACTCTTTGTACCACAAAATGGATCCCACACCCAGAGACTGAAATTTGTCTTATAAAACTTGCGGCGTTGATCAACAAGACGAGATACAATGAATTCCGGATAGGAGAGGCTAGCAGACGGTTTGTAAGCATGATCATACAATAATGGGGAAGGCCCTGCCATAGCATTGGCCCATGATCGACTCAACAAGCTCGTCCCATGGCGTTGCCAGAGAGAATCGAGGAATGATTTCCCCCAAAACAACATGATCACAAACTCAAACTAAATCTTTTTCTTCCAAATAAGAAAATTACAAAATGCAGCAACAAATGTTAAAGAGAACAATGGAATCATTTTGCAATAATTAGAGAAAATGTGACTTACATGGATGCACAGAGATGTGATAAATTGTGAAGGGCCAGGAGAAATCACAGGAGAAAAGAATAGTGCTCTTCAAAATGTATGAAAGTAGAACAAAGGAGGAGGAAGAGAGGAAGGGAGAGAGGAAGGAAGGAGGACTTTGAAAGAGTCCCAAACAATAGCTAGAAATAAAACTTATATATGCTCGAAACAAAGGCAATAATTACAAGCTGTCCGATGCAGTAGCAGTCTTGTGATTAATCTGATGAGACCTAATATATTTAACCTCCCTCTCTTAGACTCCATGATTTACAATCATAACCTTGACATACTAAAGTCTTGTCTCTGGAAATCCAAAAGCTGACTTTCCTGACTTAGTGAAAATGCCAATAGTGATCTCTAGAACCACAAAATTGAAGTGCAATATAACCATTATTGACTAACTGTATGAAGTGAAAGCTAGTGTCAATGTGTTTACTTTCTTGTGGAACACATGGTTCTTGGATAATGCAATTCTTGATGTGTTGTCACAGAAGATGGGAGTTGGATCCTTCTGTTTTGACATGTAACCTAGTAAATATTACGACCATCTGAAACGACAAGGAAAGGCGAAGTGTAGCGACTACATGCTCTGCGCCTCTGCGAGAAGATGTGGTCTGAATTGAACAGCTTCTTGATGCCATGAAATGGGTTAAGTGCCGGTTAGTATCACGATGTGCTTTTCGTCGTCGGGCTACGCAGAGATCACTATCGACAACGGAGGTTGATTACAATCGGTGGATGTAGTGTACCATAAATCGAAATTGAGAGTTCTTGCAACGTATCTCAAAATTCGTTTGCCATTTTCGGTGTAGATCATGGGTGATTCATGAATCTGCTGGAAGCTAAGAAATTTGGTACATACATGATGTCGGGCCGGATAACGTAAGATACAACAAACTCCCGACTAAACTTTTTGTATAAAGTAGAATCCACTGGGACCTTCATCATTCTTGCTCAATTTGTGCCTAAAGGTATGGGTGTTTACCGGATAAATCCATCATTCTAAACCTTTTTAGAATGTCTATAGAATACTTTTGTTGAGAGACAAAAATGCCTTTGGCTGATTGATGAACTTCAATGCCTAAAAAATATTTCATGATTACTATACAAGATCTGTCATCCTCAAATTAGTTACGCCGGCGTAGCGAAATCTGGCTCTAGATTTCCTATGAAATCATGTCATCAACATATAAACCTTACAATTAGTAATTATCATGTTGATTTGTTTTGGTATAAAGTGTTGGTTCATTTTGGCTTATGTTGAAACCACTTTTGATCAAATAGGTGTCAATTAACGTACCTTAGCTCTTGGAACTGCTTTAAATAATAAGGCTTTTCTTCAACCCGATACCTTTTGGTAGGTCTTGATGGACTTCAAAGAGCCAGTGGTTGTTTGATGCAAACTTCTTCTTCTAAAATCCATTTAGAAATGTTGACGTGACATCCATCTGATAAAGCTTGCCATTTATTCAATGTGCTATGGCCAATGAAGTCATAGATCTAATCTTCTTTCTTTGGAAAAGTTTCACCATAAATGTAATACACAGTTGTTGTGAGAATCCTTGGGCAATAAGTCTTGCAGTAACCTTTCAATCTCACCTTTTTCATTTAGTTTGGTTTGTAAATGCCAGTATAGCTCCTCTTTTTGTCTTGGCAAATCAACAAGATCCCATGTCTTGTTCTTCTTCTCAATGGAATCAATTTCTTCGTTCATGGCTTCAACCCAATGTGTGGTAGCTATATAAGGATGATGTAGGTTGACCTGACATTAAAAGCAAAGAAATTATGTTGTTGAAAGTCATCCAACTGCTGGTGGATTTGTCTCAAACTTTGAGTTCTCTTATTCTGTAGTTCATAGAGTGATTCTCTACTAGAAGATGAGCTATCCTGTGAATTAGCCGAATTAGTCCCTTGGACTTGCATTCTTGGAGGAATGGGTTGTAAGAATGTAATTACAGATTTTACGTGTTTGGAACTTGAAATAAAGAGTTTTAATCCGCCTGGCGGTTTTCTGAAACATCCAGGTGGTTTTCCAAAAATTGTACATCTCTTCTGATAATTAATTTCTTGGTGATGGATTGTAAAGCACGTAAGCTTTAGAGGAGGAACCAGCAGCGGTGAAAATACATTTTCTTGTCATCAAATACCGTAATTAGGAAGATGCGTGTGCATATGCTTTATGCATCCAAATGATAGATGGTACATTGAGCTTTTCCACTCCATGCTTCTTGGGGAAGTTTCATCTGTAGACTGGTAGTTGTTGATCTGTTTAAAAGATAGGCCCGGGCATCATACTGCTTCAGCCCAAAAGTATTTGACAAATGTTTTTCTTTAAAGTGTTCTTGCCATATTCATGATGAGTCACGATTCTTTCTTTCTACCACTTCATTCTGTTGTGGAGTATATATTGTTGTTGCTTGCATGATGATGCCTTGAGATTTTCTTATTAAGTAAATTCTCACGGGTTAATTCTCCTCCTCCATCTCATCTGAGTACTTTGAGAAATTTACGACTCTGTTTTTCAGATTGTGCTTTAAATTCTTTGAATTTGTAAATGTTTCAGACTTATTAGAAAATATATCAATGATTTTCTTCTTTGAAATCATCAATAAGGTTAAGTAAAACTACCACCCTGTGTAATGACTCTGTTTGCGTTGGTCCACATAGATTAGAGTGTGAACAACTGAATGTTGTTTGGCTTGATTTGAAGATTGTGTGGCTTGGTTCTCTTGTCAATTTTCCTTGTATGCAAGACTCACATGGGGTGATTTGTTCTTTAAAAATAGGTGAACCTTTGACCATGGAGTTTTTAGTAGACTTAGACTGTGAAATGGTAGATGTCCGAATCTAGTATGCCAAACCATTGTTTCATTCATGGATTTGATCGTGCATGCATAGGGTTGACTCAGTTGCGGTTACGAGGGTGAGGAAACATCTATTTGAATCGCCAGATTTAGAATCAATTTTACGGTGGAGTTTCTATCATAGATTTCTAGGATACTCCCCTCAAAAAGTACCTTATAGCCTTTCAATGAGTTGTCCTACACTTAACAAGTTATGTTTTGATGCGAACATGATAGACATTAGATATATCTTTCTTTACATTATGCCTGGTAAGAATAGCAACTGATTCCTTTTCCTTTAATTTTGACTAAATGATCATTACCAAGGAAGTAATGTCGGAAATTGAAGAGTCGATGCTTGAAAGTAAGTCTTTATTTGCACAATGTGATTGCTGCAGCCCTTGTCGACTAGCCGAGATCTTTAGGTTGTTAGGTTGTGTGGCATGAAGAAACATGCACTGCTGGAGGTTGTTTCATGTGATTTGTCACATGTGCTCTGCCTGAGATTTGATCTTCTTGCTTCTTCCGACATTCAGATTAATAGTGTCCAATTTTTTTTTAGTAATAGCATTGTATGCTAGTGTTGTCATTAGACCTTCTCCCTCTGCCTCTTTGGTGGAAATTGGATGTTGATTTTGTTGTTGATTTATTTGACCTTGGAAATTCTAATTTTTATATTGTTGTCTATTTCCTCCTTTGTTGTAGAGGGTTACCCCGGTTGTTCCCTCTTCCTCTACTTCTTCCCTCTGCCTTCCCTCTTGAATGAGAATTAGAATTGGAAGGCATTTGGGATTGTTCATGAGGATAGTCTTGTCTCATGTCACCCGAAGAACTAATTGGTTCTCTGTTGAGAAGCTTGACAAATCCTTGGATGGGATGCATTTGTAACAACCATTTCAAATTTCTGTGACCTTGGAAGTTCTCTCAACAGTCGTTGATCGGTGATAGTTTCACCAATCAATCGATGCAGTTCACGATTCCATGACTCTGGTCATGAACTAAACCACATTTTCAGACTTTGTCATACTTAAAGTCTCGAATTGCATCCTTAAGGTTTGCAGTTTAACTGTTTTTACCTGTCATTTCCTTGGTAAGACGTTTGGAGGATGTCGAACTTGTTTGGAAGCTTTGGCCTTTTGACGATTTAGTCGAATCATCCAGTGAATCGGGTACAGCTGTTTGGGTCACCGGAGTTGCTGAGCAATTCTCTGCGCATTGTCATGGCAGTGAGGACGGCCGGATCTGGTTCCACATCAAGATCCCGCTGGTTCCCGGCCTCTTGTGCTTACCAGAAGCGTATCATTCGAAGGGCGAATTAAATGTCTTTCCCAAAGAATGGGACCACGATTGAGTAGAAATTCTTTGATTGACGCCATTAAAATAAATCTTTGAAAAAAATGAAATTTTTTGTTACCTCAATCTCAGAGATCGTCGATTCACCGATGGGAGCTTATCGAGACGGATTAGCCCTTTGGTCTCCTTGCAATGTGACCACGCTCTTTAATGATAAGGCGCTACGGGTTTTTCCCGTGTCTTTGTCGTGCAAATGCCGAAACGCGAAAAATGGCCGCTGGACTTCCAGCGGTCAGTCCTGGCGAGATCCGGACGTCTGATCTTATCGGGATTCGCCAGTCGAGTTTAGCGATTTTTGATGTCGAGTTATTGCCTCATGATTCCATGATCATGGATTTTACGACATGCTTCGCTTTGGGGACTTTTCGATTCGTTGATTACTTCCCGCGTGTCCCGGCCGGGCGGTTGGTCGTGATCTTATCAGTTGTGAATGGGATTTTCGCGATTTAGATATCCAGTTCTTTGTCCTTTGATTCCCGAACTCGATTTACCGATGGGGCGGCTGTCACCTTCCGGGACTTTTCCCGATCGCTCTGATTTGTGACACGCGTCCTCAACAGATGGGCGGTCGTGATCTCTTCACCAGAGATTCAGCGATATGATGTCCGGGACCTCTTGTCTCGGAGGATCCAGCGAAATCTGCGATCCGGCATCGATGAATCATGTCGGGACTTTTCAGCCCGATCGCCCGCGTGTCCTTGTAGATGGGCGGCTCGGATGCGTCGGGGATTTCTTGGAATGAAACGATCACTTGTTCTCAAGGATCACAATGTAGATTTCGAACCCAGATTTACCCGATGGCTTTCCTCTTCGGGACTTTTCCGAGTCGCCGGATTTGCGTCACGCGTCCAGGATAGATGGACAGTTCTGATGCGTCCTTAGGATATCGCGACTTGCGATGCTTCCGTTATTTAATATTAATACTGTCAGTGGAAATGTCGAATCTGGGATAGTGGCCTTTATGTCCAGCCGCGTCTTCAGAAGCCAGAAATGGGCTTAATTTGAGATCTTATCCCAAGTTCAGCGTATGTGATTTAGCGGGATGCGATGTCAGTTCTTTGACAACGAAACCGAATGCGAAATACGGCGGAAGCGTGCGGATATTCGCCATTGATACGACAAAGCGGATGGTGAGATGCGTATCGCTATGTCGGCGATATCGCGATTTCGTGAGTCGCGATGTCAAATTTCTTTGACACTTGAAACCCCGAATGCTGATTTGACGATTCGTTGATCTGTTGCCACCTGTCCTCTGGAATGGATGGCTTTGATCGTTTCAGGATTTCGCGTTTTTTCGCGTATCGGAGTTTTTGGGGAGAGGATTCTTTCGCTCCTCCGACTCCCGATTCCGGATTGTGCGATGGGATAGGATATCGGCACGTGTCTCTTGACGGATGGTTAAGATGACGTCGGGATTTCTCATGCCAAAAGTCCTCCTGTGAGCTTTAGAGGGTTAAACCTCGAGCACTTTCTCTCGATCTTGGTCGTCGGGCCTTTGCTGCAAATGGGGCCAATTTGAAATTTTTTCCCTTTCAGCTCTCACGGTCCCTTACGGGTGGTTTCCTTCGGAACGTTAGCGGATGATTTCGGCTTCAATGGCTATTCTTTTTGAGGATCGTTCTTTGTGGAAGAAATGTTATTGAATCTTTCCAAGATTTGAAGAATTTCACGATTTCTTCGTGATCTTCTTGAATCTTTGACGGATGAGAATGATTTCCTTGAATCTTTAACCATTTATGCCTTCTGCTTGAATCTTTAGCGAATTGAAGCGAAATCTTCAAGTTCTTTAAACTTCTTCGTTCTCTGACTCTTACCGTCAATCTTTGTGATGTTTGAAGAATGCGAGGTTTCTTCTTCTAGTTCTCTGGCGTCCAAAGATCTTTTCGGCTCACTCACCTTCCTCACTTGGCTTCTTACGGTGATCTTTAAAGAGTAGTGGAATGACTCAAGCCTTGTGAAATAAGCGTACGTGCTCTCAAGATCGTGTAAGCTTCTGTAGCTGTGAGGATGTTTTCTCTCATTGTGTGAACTGCTTCTTTGAAGATCACGGTACCATGATAAATTAATGAAGACGAATCACAGAGAGAAAATAATGGTATATTCAAATGTATGAAGAATAGTATATTCAAATGTATGATGAAGTACATAACTCAGAAGATCACCCTTACAATTTAAGATGGTTGAGCTATATATGTTCAAGGAAGACAAAATTAGAAATTACAATTGTCCAGTACAGCTGGCGGTGTACGGTTAGTCTGTTGAGGCTATAATATATTTAACAAGATGTACCATTGGCAGCGACGTCTTTGTGATTTTCTTCCATTACATGCTTTTCCATCTTTCAAATATCGTTTGTTGAATGGGCGACAAAGTTCCCTTATTAGCTCACGATAGGAGCCAGATAAAATATATACCCGCGTAAAACAATATGGTGAGGCTACGTTCACTTCTTATTATTCAATGAAGGCGGATTACATCTTTATATAGGAAAAGACTCCGGAGGCTACATACAAACCAAGAGACAACTGAACAATGCGACTCTTAACCAAGGCCCGACTCTTCTAAGCTGAAACACAAATGGGCGGCAATGCTGGCGTTACAATTCGTAGCTTTCTCCGATATTCAAGTCTCCCCTTTCAGTAAGATGGATTGACTCTACACTAACATCTCCCTAGACAGTTTCAAACAATCTTTCCAAGGAGGCTTAGTGAAAATATCGACTAACATTTTCACTAGTATTACAATACACGAGTTATTTCGTTATGCTTTTCTCGAACAAAATGATCTTGAGCTTCAACGCATGCTTTGTCCTTGCATGAAAAATTGGATTCTTAGCAATATTGATTGAACTTTGATTATCACATTTGGTCATTGTAGGTTCCTTTCGTTCTGCTCCAACATCTTGAAGAAATCTGTAACCAAGCGGCTTCATCAGGTTCTTGCCTGAAGCTATATTATGCTTGGGTAGAGACAAAGAATCTGATGGGCTGCTTTTCTTGCTCCATGAAACAGCCTGGATCGATGTTTGAGCATATCCGGTGGTTGATCTTCGATCATCCATATTTCGATCCCAATCAGAACCTGAATAACCTGTTAACTCAACATTGGAATGCAGCAAAGGCAGTATACTTAATACCATAATCAAGTGTGCCTTTACCCGTTGAGTATTTCCTTTGTTGCATTCCAATGGATTTCATGAGGTTTTTTCCATGAATTGATTTAACACACTCATAGAATATGAAATACCAGGTCTGTTTGTGGTGAGATAATTAGGACTACCCACCATTTGTCTTTACACAGTGCCATTCACCTCCTTGAACCATCATCACAATAAATTTTCACATTCTGTTGCATGTGAACGAGAAGAAGACTTACACCGATCCATCTTAAATCTCTTAAGTATTTATCTATATACTTACTCTGACAAAGAAAAGTTTGGCCTTCATTTCTCAAAACTTCAAGACCTAAACAGTAATGTAACTCACCAAGAACTTTCATTTTCAAATGCCTTTGACAAATTTTGCTCCTTGATTTCATCAATCAACTTCTCTGCATTTCTGTAATTATTAAATCATCAACATATAATGAAATACTTATACCCACGTTCATCAAATTTGGTATACAAATTTGGATCTTCTCCTCCCCTCGTCCATTGAAGAAAGAAAAGAGTCTATCTTCTCATACCTTGACCAACCCTAGGTACTTTGTTTTAGTCCATGCAATGCTTTCTTTAACTTCACACTATAAGTTTTTGCCCATTTTCAACAAACCCTTGAGGTTGATAAGGTAAACCTCTTCCTTTAACTCACCATTCAAAAATGCAGTTGGCAACATCTGGCGATTACCTTCCAATGATACTTTGTAGCTAAAGATATTAACAATCTGATAGTATTCAAATTAGCTACTAGTGCAAATGTTTAAGCATAATCAATACTTTTTGTTTGTGAAAACCCCTTTGCAACGGTCTGGCCCTTATCTTATCTATCTTGCCATCCTAATTTAGGCAGGTTTGTATATCCATTTGAATCAATGGGATTCTTATGTTTAGACAATTAAGTCAATTCCCAAGTATTGTTTTCATTATAGATTCATATTCATCCTCCATTGCATTTTCTGCATTCATCATGTTCATTAAGGTTCATCAAAATTCATGGGTTCTATGACATTTAATCTCTCATCGGGGGAATAATGCTAATACCTTTCACCGTAGATCGTCTTGAAGATCTTCTCAAATGATTATCTTCCTCCCACTTTGTGAAGATTTTCTTCTTGCTAGATGAACTATAATTTTGAATTTTTCCATCATTGAGTCCTTTCTTGTTGTTATTTGGTCTTTGTAAGCTCTGAGGATGGTTGTTGGCTGACTGAGGATGATTTGTTGTTGTGTGAGTTGTTGTTGTTGTTGTTGTTGCTCTTCTTTAACTCCTTCATCAAGAAGTCTCACATCATTCCTCATGGTACATTTGTCGTCATTTCTGTAGCTACTCATGGAAAATTACATCTCTACTTGCAAAAAAAAATTATGTGTGCAAGGATCAAACAAATTATATTCTTTAAATTCTGAACAATACCCAATGAAAATACATTTAGTGGCTTTAGCGTCCAATTTCCTCTATTCTCCTTTGGAATATGTTAAAAGCCTTACACCCAAATACTCAAATTATTAACTTCTGGGTTTGGAACCATACTGCAGGCCAGAAAGAATGTATTATCAAGACACCTTGTTGGACTTCTATTCTTTAAATAAACTACAGTGTTTATGGCTTCAACCCAAAATGCATTTGAGATTTTTACCTTTCATCGCCTGCGTGCACGCACTCTACGAGTTGTTTTCTTCGTGACCGTTTTGTTGTGGAGTGTAGATGCGTAAAGCTGTTGTACTATTCCATTATCTTTGCAATGTTTGTTGAAGTCCCTTGATTTGTGCTCTCCCCCTTGATCTAAACAGATGATTTTGATAGATTTTCCTATCTACTTTTCCACCATGGTTAGATTCCTTAAGGTACTCGAAAACATCATTTTTTTTCTTCTAAGGAAGTAAAGCCATGTGTATCTAATTTAAATCATCAATAAATAAAAAAGAGTAAAATGCCTCCTAGGGCCTATAAATGCATAGGCCCCTAAATATCTCGGTTATGCACAAGATCTAACATCCTCTCTTTTTCTTAACATCGGGATTAGAGATTCATCTTTGCATCTTTCATGCTATCCATCCTCACAACAACCTTCTCATTCTTTAACATAGGAAGTCGCTAAACCTGTTCTTATACTTGTAATAACAATAAATCGGGATAATTGATGTCCACATACCTTTGATGCCAAAGAATCTCGTTGGCATAGTGAGAATCAATGCATGATGTACTTTCTTGAAACATCAGATTTGTATAGACCTCCTACTCTAACAACTGTTGCAACAGTTCGGAAGTGATCCAACAAATCCTTCACTGTAAATCAATTCTTGAAGAAATTCAACCTTCTGAGTTACGATCACGTAATGGTGGACATGAGATCAAATTTTCTTTGTCACAGCTTTGCCACCATTCTGAAGGCATGATATCGCGGAATGTCTCCATATCCTTGATCGGTGGTAGCGGTTATCTCTCAGATATAATATTCCGGCACCATTACGAGTTTCTTTGAAATTGTACAATTTTTATTACAAGTCATATGCAATGATGCTCCGGAATCCACAAACAAAGCATCAATATCATCCATTTCAGCAGACAAAACAACATTAGACACAAACAACCTAAAATCCCGTGAGTCAAAATTCGGGAGTTCATCAATATCATCACTAGCAATAAATAATCTGTGATCTTGATTTGAAGATTTTGCTGCATAATGACCTGAATGTTTTCTGGTTTTATTCTTAGCCTCATCATTTTTCTTCTTCTGCCAGTCTTTAACCATATGTCGGGTATTACCTAGTAAAGAAGCAACTCTTTGACTCATTCCTATCAGTTGCATACCTTGATTGGAGATTGCCTTCTCTGCGATGAACTACCTCCTGCGCCATGAACTGCCTCTCTGCCATGAGCTACCTCCTCTGCCTCTTACTCATAATCTCCCTCTCGCGGATCTATTATTTGACCACAATCACCCGTCTTCTGAGGCTTCAAATTCCAGCGCCTCTCTTCCTCTTGCAACAAAATACCATCAGTTCTTTAAGCGTAGGAGGTTTCTTCTTATTTTGCAAGACACATTATAGATATATGATAATTCTAACATACCATTGGAGTAATAGTCACTAGATGTCAGTGTTGAGCAGTTTAGCCTATATTTACTAGCTTGTCTTTCCTTTCTTTAATGGGCCAAAATGAACTATGATTCATTTCCATCCATCTTAATGCCTAACAGTTTAGTTTCAAGAACAAAATGTGATTTGTGTTGTTAGTTTCATACAATGCTTTAAAATTTGTCCATGTTACTGTATGGATTGTAGCGTCTCTAATATGTGGGATTATGCTATCTTCGCTCCTTAACAATACCAACTGCCTTGTTTTACTTCTCCCATTCTTGCCAGATCTGTCTTTGTATGCGGCTCCTCCTCCGTGCTATGGCACCTCCTAAATTTCCTCGCGACCTGGCAGGTTTCAATTAGGTTCCATTCATATTCGAACCTGCCCTTCCCTCATGGCGTCATATTGAATTTCCAGTTCATGAAGTTTGAGCCATCTAACTTGTTGGCTTTGATGAGGAGTCTCTTCGGTGGATTCATCATTGCAATTTAGTCTCTGCAAGTGAATCACCAAGGATATGCAACATTTTGTCGCTCTTCCTTCAGATATAGATCGACTCCAATCGTCATCTTTTCTCAACTTATATCATGCATGCATCTTAATATCCAAAATATCCACTTTTTTTAAAAAAACTTATAACTCCTTCTTCACCTCTTTATAAAATATCTCCACTATGAATAAAAATTCACCTTAAATTCAGCTAAAGATGTCACTTTAATGGCTTCAATCCTCCACATACATTCACTTTAATAATGAAGTGAATAACTCCCTCTTCACCTCACACTTTAAAAAAGAAGTATCTTTTTAATAAAACATCCTTTAATATAAAAGACTCACTCTTTATATTTTTATATATAAAATGAACCTTCAAGATTTATAATATATCACCTTTCTCATTTGCATGCATAAGAGTAATCGTGGCACTCAAAAAAAACTCAAGCAATCCTTAACACCACTCACACAAACCTCAACTAAACTCATGCTTCATGAAAAATTGGTGCTTTCCAAAGAATTGACTCAGTACTTGAATGGTGGATCGGCCTTCTGCCAGTCCTCATGCTTCAAAACAAAACGGCCAGCTTCAACAGCGATATTTTAATCTCCAGCGAAAGAACCTCAAATTCATGACTTAATTGACTGCGGGGAGTTAAATTGGTCCTACTTCTCACTAATGTATTTGGTATGAGGAGTTCTCACCTCACCCAGATTATTGGAGTTAGAAAATGAGAAAGGTAGTTTGCACCTAGTGGACATCTGAAAATGTTTACTTCAGAAAACGGCCATGAGTAATATAGAGTTCGCACCCTACGGAGAGACACCATGAACCTCTACAATTCCTTCCTTACTCATTAGCTCGATGCCAAGACATGGGAGTTCGTGACATTGTGTTGGGTGTATTTGGCTAAGAAATTTGGGTCCCATTCTCATGGATTTTAAGAACTTAACCATGGAATTCGACCAAGAACACACCTTTACAATATAAATTTCAAGGGATCACTATTGGTTCACACGAAGGTCATCAGTTCATCATGGAAAAATTTCTCAAAAAAGGTCATTGGGTGTCATTGCCCAACTCCACATGCCATACAAACCGCAGAACCCCACTGATTGCTAAGACCTCAAGCCCTCCTTTCTAAACGTAAATAGTATTTTCACATTCGCCAAGGACTCCCTCCTTCCCGATGTTCATGGTCATTCCATTCCCATTGTACCAAAAATCCTTCCTCCCAATATACATATGTATCATCATCCCTTTTCCCAAAAAAATGAAATTGAAAAATGGTCAAGGAAGACTATTATTGTGATACATCCATCCCTGATGCAGCCCTTACTCCTCTCTAATCATCATGGTCTTGAAGAAAGAAGAAGGTTCTTAGTGAATGTGTCCTGAATTTGATGCTCTCAAAAAACTAACCATCCAAGACTTCCCCATTCCTATCATTGATGACCTCTTTCATAAATTGGGTAAGCTAAATTCTTTACAAACTTGATCTTAATGAATTTTATCACCGGTATGAATGAGGCTGACATTCCCAAGACATGCCTTTCACACTCATGAGGCCACTATGAAGGTTTTGTCATGCCCTTTGGTTTATGTAACACCCCCTCCACCTTCAAAGAGCCTCATGAACCATGTCTTTTTTCCCTTTTTCTCCAGTCACTTTGTCTTAGTTTTCTTTTGATGATATCCTCATATATGAAAAGACACGGATACCATCTCTTACTCATGTGGATCAAGTTCGCCATAATCTCTAGCACCAACTTTTCTTTAAACAATCCAAATGTGCTTTGGTGCCTCAGTAGAATACTTGGGTCATGGTGGGAAATGATGGCACTCGAGGTGGACCGAAAGGTGAAGCTATGCAAAGCTAGCCGCACCCAGCTCTCAAAATCTTGTGTGGATTTTGGGCCTCGCGAGTGTGCTCCTTAAGGATTAGTTAAGAACTTCTGGGAAGATTCGGCCTCTCACGTCTCTCCTCAAAAGAACTCTTTCACTTGGAATCAAACAACTGCTCAATCTTTTCAAGCAAGCTGACCATGTTTACCACTCTGGTTCTGGCCCTTCCGACTTCACAAAGACCTTTGTGTTGGAATGTCAGGGAAAGGAATTATTATTCTCCTTATGCAAGAGCGTCGACCATTGGCCTTCACTAGAAAGCTATGCGAAAATATCTGAGCAAGCCATTTTATGAAAATGAAATGTCATTGCATGCCATTAGTTGTAATTGTCTGTATCTCTTGAAGCAGCTTCCAAATCAAGATGAACCATCAAAGCCTCAAGTACTTTAAAGGAACAACATTCCTAGGGGAACAACAAAAATGGGTGACTAAGATCTTTGGATGGATTATGAAGGGTCATTTGAAGAAATACAAAGACAATGTCGTGGCGGATACCCTTTGTCGGAAATTATGAAGAAGAAGGATCCCTTTTCTCTTTCCTTCATTGCACGATTGGCTCAGGCGTGGCCTTGAATGGCGTCGAATCCCAAAGTTAAACTCCCACGATCCCAACTTCTGAACAAGGCTCTGGCTCACTACCAGAAGGTACTCTGTCTCCAATATGAGCTTGATACAAGAGCTTCTTGTTAAATGTAATCCAGCTCAAATCCATGGTGCTTGAACTTCATGCTACACCCTAGCAAGGCTTTTCGGGTTCTGAAAACATAGTAGAGTCAAGCGTTTTTTTGGGGTGGTATGAAACAGGAAATTCGTAAGTTTTTCGTTGAATGTGTGGTGTGTCAACACAACAAGGGAAATGAAATCAAATCTTCGGGCACCTCCAATGGCTTTTGATTCCACCTGTTATTTGGAGGATACCTCTATGGACTTTATGACAGCGGGCTTACCCGTCGGGGAATAAATGAGTCATAATGAGTGAGTGGTGGATCGTGTTTCCAATTATGCTCATTTTTTGTGCTCTTCACCCATTCTGCATCCCACGGTGGCTCAAATTTTCATGGACGAGGTCTTCAAGATTCATGGCATGTAGCACTCTATTGTTTACCATTCGAGACCCAACATTCAAAAGAAATTTTTTGGCAAGAGTTGTTTTAAGCCTCTGAGGCACAATTGCATCTCAAACTCATCTTATCATCTGAGCCGGATAGTCAAGCGAGATCAACAAGTGTTTGGAAACATATCGGGGGTGCTTGCTACTCTGAAAAAACAACACGCGATTAAGGCTCAGTGGTTATCACTGCTTGAATGGTGGTACAACACTACATACCATCTGACCACTCATGACTCCTTTGGAAGTGGTATATGGACCGAAGCCACCTTTAGTTCTCTCCTTATAGGGTACCTTGAAGGTCGGTGAGGTTGACCAAACACTTACGGTGCGAGAGGATATCATGTATAGACTTGGTAGTAGTCTGTGAGAATAGAATGGAAAGCGGCCAGTAGATCAGGTCCTTCCTGAGCGTCAATGAATTTGTAGAAATGGATCGGGTGTTGGTACAACCATGTAAGTAAACTTCCCTCAAGGCCGAACATTGTCCGGCTAGCACCCAAAATTTTATGGCCCTTACGCAGTTCTAAAGTGTGTGGGACATTTTTCCTATCAGTTAGCTTTGCCTAACATTTCGAAGCTACATCCTGTTTTTCATCTTTCATGCTTGAAGAAAGTGATTAGAACCAAGTGCCATAATTCAGTAACCTTCAAGTTAGGCTTTGAAGAAGGATCCATTTGGCTACATCAGGAAGCGGTTTTGGACCCGGTATTGAAGCGTCGCGCAATTAAGAAGCATCAAGGAAGTGCTAGTACGATGGAAAGATATGACTCCAACCAGTGGATGCCACTTGGAACCGACTACCATTAAATAGTTTCCACATCTCAGCCTTGAGGACAGGCTATTTTAAAGAAGCGAGGACATGTTAGGTCCCTAACCCACACATAAGTAGATCAATGTTTTCATATGTCACAAATTCAATATTAATAAAGGCCTTTCAATAAAATGAATAAGGCGGAGATGAAGACCTAATAGAAGCTTGGCTTCTAGAAGGATCTTCCTCTAGATGTTCTCTTAATAAGACATATTTAGTATAAATAAAGATCGAGGGTATGAAAACCCTACCAGCGGAAGTGTGTGTAGGCCCCGGCCCCTTTCGATTGGGTTTCCCTAGGAAAGAACTTTGTGAATATTGCTTTATGAATCAAAGTGTAATTTCTATTGCTATTGTTATATCATTTCGTGGTATTGTGAAGATTATCTTGGATACTACTTGTTATTACGCCATTCCCCAGCATTTTATTTCTATTACGCATACATTTTATATCACGGTATCGCTAGGATCCATAGTTTTAGCGGTTCTAAAATGAGGAAGAGGCCAATGGGATTCAACCTGGGACCTCATGACCAAGTACTAAGCAAACTTAGCCAACTAATTGGGCTAGCATTACTTATTATGAATTAATGGTCAAAATTCTATATAAATAATGGAATTAAAGGCGGATTTAAGACAGTGAGAAAACTTCAAGAATATGAGAGTGGAAGCGTGTTACGTATGATTAAGGTATGAATCGCGTCTGGTTGTATGGATTCCTGACATCTGCAAACCAAGACGGAGTTGCCTCTTAGGTCCGGATTCGGACTTCGAGATCAGTGTGGAGATAGTCATTTTAGGTAAAATGATGCCGCGAACGATGGCGTGGTGCTAATTTTCTTATTTGATCAAAACTTGACATCTTAATTCGAATGAGTCATTTATTGTAGATGACGTAGCCTGATGTCGAGGAGAGAATGTCTCTTGGGCCTGAAAGTGTCCAGAGCTTCAGATGGAGATGATTTGACAGTCATTTGTAGGTCATTCGGAGACACAAATTCAATGGCGGTATGTTTTTTGCGTAGAACTTCCAGATAAACAAGCTAGTGTTGGAGAAGCCAATGTAAGCATGCTTTCCATTATGTTGATTTTTCATTAAATGTTGCAGCATAACACGCATGTTATGAGTATGAAGGGCTTGAAGAAGCTATGACAAGGCAACAAGATCAACTTATTCCTTCTATCTATTTGTTTATTATCTTCTTTTACATCAAATCAAACAGTTATATGTGACAAAGAAATTATGTCACTTGCATGACAAGTATTGTAAGCTTGATTCTAATTCTTGTAGGTTCGGGATCTATTGCCTTAAGAACATCTTTTATGTTTGGATCATTAGCATATCTAAAGGCTTTTGATGGCTCCATGTTGTGAGTAGCATATCTAAGGCTTTTGATGGCTCCATGTTGATGGGGGTCATATTTTATTCTTCATCTTTTTATGTATTGAGTATGTGGGAATTATGTCCATGTCAACATCATGGATGCCTCATGAGTAGAACTTGTGAAGCTGATACATTCTTGATGTTTATGTTTCGGGCACATAGGATGTTAAAAGAAAGCATGACATATTGTACATAAGGAAAACTAAAGAGGTTTAATTCACTTAGAATTCAAGCACATAAGACTTCAACTTTACTTTTAATTGCAAATCGCTCAAGTAAAACGATCTATAACTGACCGTTTTGAAGGAGTGATAGAAACAACCAATTATTGGAAACTTATCACCCTCAGGTTTAGATCACTACAGGAGGCGCATCAGTAGGCATTCATTGTGCAAGTGCAGATGAAGTTACTCACTGCAATCGAGAGAATGAAAAGATGACAAGAACAACGCCCAGTCTAACAACAGATTACTACCATCCAGGGCAGAGTAATGGAAGTCACGAAAAAGCTGCAACCAGTGTAGGATGAATCCATAAAGTGTTTGAAGAAATTGAAGGACAAGGCTCGCAACTAGACCAAGTGGTTACGTAAGTGGAACAACGCTTAGAAGGGCCTGTTACAACACAAATGATCCAGGATCTCGTTGAGCAGGAGGCTCAGGCGAAGCAGCAAGTTGAGGTAGCTTGAGAGAAGGAGTGCCCAAGTGAGTGTTGGGGGCCTATTGGCCCTCGACTAAGTTTTGAGGAAATCTTGGTCAGGTTTGACCACTTTTTGGACTTGGACACGGTGAACGAGGAAGGAGCGCCCAGGCGGAGTTGAGATCATGGATATCACTTGTTTTGTGGGATTTGTGGACATAGCAAGGTGTTCAATAGGGTTTTTGTAATGGGTTATGGGATGTCGGCCCATGGGTTCTCCCATGTTTAGGCCTAATTGTAAAAGTATAAATAAGTAAAGATTGTAAGGTAGAAGTAGCTAAGCAAAGTGATGTAAGAGTGAAGTGGCTAAGTGCAAGTGGCTCTGAGTTTCTTTATGCAATAGATTGTGTATGTAAGACTCTATGCTAGATAGAGAAGTTGGCTTTGTGCTATGACCTAGTTTTGGGAAGGAGGATAGGGTTCTCAGTGCACAGATCTCCTGTCCTCTGCGAATCTTGGCTCTATGTCTTAGTGTACATGAGCAGATGAATGTAAAATATTCAGAAGAAAAATAAAGAAGACGAAGTAGTTGGTGGACGTAGCCCCACACTAGGGTGAACCACGTATATCCTGTGTCTTGATGTGCTTTGAGCTATGTTGTGTTTGTGATTTATCTGCTTAGTGCTTTGTTATTATGTATGATGGATAGATCTGATATTGTTTAGTGATTTTATGAATGAATGTTAGATCTAACCCATTGCTATGCGCTAAGTAGTTGAGTGCTTACTCTTTGTTGTTACTACACCGATTTATCTTAGGGTTTGTTCTACGATGTTCATAAATCTAATGAACTAATGCATATCATCTTGTAAGTGTTATTAAAATGCCTTGCGAAGTGTTATAATCATAGATATGTGTCCCATCTTGGTCACAGACACCTGATTCTTGTAACCCCCCCTACCTCTACCTCAGGTGAGACTTTTCCTTCTTCGCAGGTGTTGTCGAAACGGTCGATAGTTAGGGTTTTGTTGGTGCGTTGTTGAAGCGTTGAACACTGGGTCTACCCCTATGCCAACAACAACCTCAAAATATCACTTAGATTTTAAACTTAGCAT
>SNQJ01S0133032.1:30013-55741 GCA_010110895.2 Picea sitchensis | reverse complement strand
CACTTAGTTACATAATTAGTGCATACCAAAATATACACTTTCTTCTTTGAAGGTGGATTGATTGGCCCCACAAAACCAAGATCCCATTTTCCATTTTTCAAATTGTTCTATCAAAACTTGAGGTTGTAGTGGCATCTCATCGGATTGAAATAGTTATCCCATTCTTTGACAACTATCTCAACTTCTGACATACTTCATGGCATCCCTAAAGATGGTAGGTGACCAATAGTATCCCAAATGTAGTACCTTATTCCCAGTCCTCTTATCATCAACGTTTCATCCATAAGGTTAATATTAACAAGACTTGAGGATGTCATAGGCCTCATTCTCATGAACACACCATTAGATAACAAGATCTATCCCTACGCAGAAGTGGTATCCCTAGACCCATGAATACATGGAACTTTGACTGATGACTCCTTCACATTCTTTTGGTGATAGGTGTTGTGGAAGCTTTCCTGCAGATAAATAATTAAAAATATCTACAGACCATGGTGTGTTAATAGACAATGCAAATCATTTTTCATCTAGGAAAGGATCCTCTACATGAATAACATCTCCTTCATTGGTACTTATCCTCAAAAGAAAATCAACAACAACATTTTGTTTTCTAGGTTTATCAAGAGTGGCAATATCAAATTCCTACAAAAAAGAAACCATATAGTCACTTTACCATTAGTAACAAGATTATTCATGAGGTAACAAATGGTAGAATGATTAGTATGTATAAATACATGGTAACTAGCGATATAATGAAGAAATTTATTAATGGCATGGACAACAACAAACCATTTTTTTTAGTTACCATATAATTTTGTTATGCTAGAGTGAGATTCTTGTTGATGAAATAAATAGCATAAGGATTTTTCTCTTTCTTTTGTCCAAGTACAACTCCAATAGCTATATTCGAAGCATCTATATAAATATGAAAAGGAAAATACCAGTTTGGCCCTCTCAAAACTAGTGCAACTGACAAATTCTCTTTCAAGGCTTCAAAGGTAATTTGACATTGGGTAGTCTAACATAATTATGCAGTTTTTGAGAGAAATAGAAACAAAGGTGATGCAATCTTAGTAAAATTTTCAACGAACCTATAATAATACCATGCATGTGATAGAAAACTAAATACAACCTCTTTAGTTGTTGGAAATAGGAGTTTTAATATTACCTTGATTTTGGTAGGGTCCACTCTGGTCCCTGTAGGAGATATGTGATGACAAAAAAAATTCCCTCCATGAGTAGCATATGAAATTTTTCATTACTAAGGGAGAGATTTGTTTCCTAGCATATTACATGAAATTTCTCAAGATTGGTCAAGGATTCTCCAAAAGTATTCCCATTTACTAATCTGTAAATTGCCATGGATATTCCAATGGAATAGTTCATCAAAACATCTCTTGTATTATATTGAGATCTTTTATTATGCAAGTTTATTTTCTTAGATCTCATATTTGTTAGCACCAACTTATTTCTCAAATTTATGAAAATAAACGAAATACGAAAAATGAAGAATAAGAAAATGATCACACCCTCCACACAAATGAACACAAGATGTATCCTGGGAAACCCAATATGGAAGAAAAATGAGCTGGAAGATGAGCCTATGCTCTACTCTCTTTTATTCAGTTATGTAAAGCAAGTACAAATAAAGGGGCACTCGCAATTTGTAGTTGCCTTTGATATTGTGGCATGAATGGATGCTATAGAATCTCCCACCTCCTCTGTTATGCTCTCAAAATATCACTCCTAGATTCTCTTCTCAAATATGGAATAAGTACAATGCTAAATAATGGAACCCCCTCTCTTTCTAGCGACCTGGTATTTAACATAGCTTGATAGTCATATAGGGTTAGGGTTTTTGCATCCTCAACCCTCAATTAGTGATAATGTTTTGGAACTTTTAGAATATTATTGAAATTACAAACGTGGCTATCCCCACATGTATGAGTAACATGGTATCCACTCATAACATGGTGGTCTACAACATAAGTCAACTTGTGGGAGGCATAAATTCTACACACAAGATCCGATTGAGGTGATTTTCACACTATTGGAAAGGTCTTAGTGTGTAGAATAATGTTAAGGGGTTAGGAGCTACAATCATCATTTTTTTACCCCCTAAAATTCTATTTGATGCTTCAAAATGGCTCTGGAAGGTTTCAGACCCCAAATCTCTAAACTGGGACCTACCACTAAAATGGTCCTTAGAATTCAATTCCTCCACTTTTTCCACCCAGAAAGTAACAAGATAGATGAATTTTTTTATAATGATTTGATTCAAATCATATCTTCCCATTTAGGGAGTATTTTGGTCCACAAAATATTTTACTGAATGAGGTGAGGAAATTTTTCCTCTACCTTCTCCTTGAAGTATGGTTTTTCCTTTCCTGGAAGTTGTCCTTTCAACCTAATCTACCAAAGGTCGTGCTACCCCTATCTGGCAGTTCTGAAATTATTCTACAAAAATATATCTTCTGCCAACTCTACTTGAGCTTCTAGTGCTAAGTCCTATATTGTAGGTAGGACATGCTACTCAATTTATTTATCCAACATCGAAGGCTCATGGAAGGCTCATAGGATGTAGATGTAGTGCATGTATGTAGGCAAAATGAGCCTAGATGCATTATCACACACCATCTCCAATACTTCAAAAGAACCACACTATTCAGCCTTGATATTCTTACCAAGAACCTGTAGTATTTTTTTCACACTTGTAACCAAAATTTGTTTCCCACTTTGGATGATTTCTCTATTCTATGTTGATCATGTCAAACCTTGTACTTTTCCTATGACTTATTCAGTGTCTCCTGTACTTGCAAATGTATATGCCTAATATTTTCAATAAACGACTCCACTTTCAATGCTTCTCCTATGAATTCTTCCCTCACTCCTCCTTTCTATCCATAACCAACACCCAAGGGAAAAGGTGAAAGATACCCAAAGAAAATTTTAAAAGGGGACTTACCAGTTGAAGTATGGACTGCTTTGTTATAAGAGTGTTGAATGTAGACTAGATATTCATCCTAGGTCTTTGGACGCTTCTAATTGTAACCCCTCAAAATTTGAACCAAATTCATGTTGACTACTTCTATCTTCCCATCTATATGTGGATGGAATTCTATAGATATCTTCAACTTTGTGTCCATCTTCTCCCAAAGTGTACTCTAAAAGGCACTAAGAAATCTAGTATCCATGTATGAGATGATGCTCCTTGGTATCCCAAAGTGTATCCATAACTGTTCAAAGAACATGTTTTCTACTTCTTGTCCTTCGATGGTGTTTTTAAAAGGCATGAGAATGAACATCTTGTTGAACCTGTCAACTACCACAAACAAATAGTCATGTCCCTTCCTAGTTGTTGGTAAACCACCCAAAAACTCCATCAAAATTATTTCCCAAGGTTGA
This sequence comes from Picea sitchensis, assembly GCA_010110895.2. Taxonomy (NCBI): domain Eukaryota; kingdom Viridiplantae; phylum Streptophyta; class Pinopsida; order Pinales; family Pinaceae; genus Picea; species Picea sitchensis. Next base: position 52,336 of record SNQJ01S0133032.1, on the reverse strand, counting down.
TTGCATACATGTAAGGGATGGTATAGACCTCACTTTCTATTACTGAGCTTGCTAGTACAACAAAGTGTGAATCCTATAATATATTGAGTTACAACTTCTTGCATTCTAGGCCAATACACATACCTCTGGAAGTTGGTAACTATCTTACCAACACCAAAATGTCCTGCAACCTTAGAGGTGTTGACCTCTCTAATAAGCTATAATATCTCACCTTTAGGAACACAGAGCTTGTCTAGATTATAGAGAAAACCATTATGGAGATGATAATCAACCTTACTATCACCTTCTTCTACACAAATTTGGCCCTGTAGCTACTGAAAACCTCTTTAAATTCCTCATCTTCTATGTATGCTTCTTTGCATGAATCATGGGTGAAAGGCTCCATGTGAATAAGATTTCCCAAAGCTATAATATTGAGTGTGGGTGGCCTTTAAAGCATATTTTCCAAATCATTAATGTTTCCATTCTTATACTCTATGACTAGATGAAACTATTGAAAAAGCCCCATCCACTTGTAATGTTTGGTTTGTTGAAGCTTACTCCAAGATTTCAAATACTGCAGTGGATGGTGATTAGCATGGATAATGGTTTCCTTTCCCATTTGATAGTGCTTAATTTTGTTATGGATAAAAACCATCCCATGGATAGGAAATCTCTCAATCAGATTTTCCCTTGATCTGAGATAGATAGTTGATAGATAACAATACAACTTTTCCTAGATATATTGGATTAAATTCTACTTATGCCAGAAGAGATAAAAATGCACCTAGTTTCCAATGGTTTTCCTTTCGTAATCCCGACTGGCGTAGCTCCAGAGATCCATCTCCAACTCCTGCACCCACTTATGGTACACAAGAGACAAACAATAACCAACTCAAACTCTTCCAAGCATTAAGAAATCATAAAACAAACAAGATCTAATCTATTCTGCTGAAGTAAAGAATAGATCAATAACATGCAATCACATAAAAAATCATAGAAGTGGAAAATTATATCGATCTATATCAATAATGGAGAAACCTTATAGAAATATTTTAGTTACCTTGAGGCACAATTGTTTTCCTCCTTTTCCCTTCAACTCTTCCTTAGCCCTCACACAAGTAAGGCTTACTTGTGGTGAAAGCTAAGTTCTGTGGATGAATATCTTCTAAAATTTATGGAGCATAAAATTGCTCTCAAATCTTCCTTCTCTTTCCCTTGGGATGGCCTCTCTCTATGTAGACTAGTGGAAGAGATTAGGGTAAGCTTCTAGACCTCTCAACTCATTGAATAAATCATAGTCTGATATGAGTTGCGACTATGCAGAGAGAAGTAACAACTCATCCCAATGTTGACTTCCTTGAGCAATTCGAAAATAAAGGATATAAGGGTGGTCTTAGGATATAGTGAGGCAACCCGTGACTGGTTGCTTGTTGCTAGTGTTATAGATATCGACCAATCACTCTCTACTAAGAAGATAGAACACAACCTCCCTAAAAAGTAGTCAAATCCAGGGGAGAAAGGTGTGCTTCATTCTGAAATCATTAGTATGTCCTATATCTACCCCTAGGGTGGAAAATATAGCTATAAAAACTGACCCCTAATGTGTGAGGTCATGAGAGGAAAAAATGACCAAAACACATTATCATGATTCTGAATGTGAGGTGACATAAGAAAATAGATGAATATCAAGGAACCAATGAGTAACTGCAATCAAACATCAACCAAACATATATAGATCATCCCCATGGTAGGAATACCCATGCTCATAATATAAACAAAGAATGGTTTCCAAGATAATAAATTGCATATCCATGTAATGGAATGCAAGATCATGGCCATGAAAGGTGCACAGTGGATCCATGTCATAAGAGATCATAGCCATGATCAAATACAAGGTGGATCTATGCCATAGTATATGTCAAGAAGACATCGAGCACCAATGATAATGCTCCCATAGTCTTCAAAGTACTTATGAAGAAGTGATATACTCCATCACAACTTGAGAGGGGTAGTAGGAATGAGTGATGTGACCCCTACCCCAAGGTCTTCATCCCAACCCCAATGGTACAATTCTACATCATGAAAAAAAAATGAGCTGATGTCAAGTATGATAAAAATCATTTGATTATTGGTCATTGAGGTATACCATTAACAAACATGAGGGGACACACTAATGATTTCAATGGAACTCATGGTACCTAATACAATCTAGCAAGTGTGAATAGAGGATTTGATGTTGAACACTTATAGAATCAGTCGATCAGGGGTCAATGAGTTAAACCCACAGTTGATTGTGAGGAAGATTTCCATTGAGGAATTCAAGCTCCAAGGTACTTATCCAGTTTCTAGATCCCTTTCCTAGATGATGTGTTGAAGTCGGCATGAATAGATCCATCGAAGGAGGGCATTAATGTATCCCCAATAAATTGACATGAAACATACATCGAGAGATGATGTGAAAATATAGAATCACTAAGTACAACCAACGTAGGAATAGATGATGCAAATGGTAAAAAATACAATAGATGGTAGTCTCAGGTTTAACTTCCCTTGAACATATAGCACAACACAATGATGACCTAACATCGTACACTTATGAGAATCGATAAAATAGTGCTACACTGCATGAGGTGTTTGAAGCAATCTTTGTAAGGACTAGAAGAGTAACCAGTCAGAGGAGTATATGACATATTGATGGTATGACTCCTAGGAAAGCTATAAACAAACTATAAGATAATGATGAAAACATATGTTATGTTCAAGGGAGACATGACTAACAACTTCCATTTTTTGATAATATAGATTAATGGTAAAAACTCCTTTCACTTTTTTGATTTTTTTTGTGTTTTTTATGAGTGTCTCCTTCATAGTTTTATGAGTGTGAAGAGAGATAAAAGTGTGCTCGATAATTTATTTTTCATTCAATTTTTATGAGTCCAAAAAAGAGGTAAAAGTATACTCACTGGGTGTCTTTTTCATGGCTTAACGAGCATGGAGAAGAGTTAAAAATAAGCTCGTTTGGAAGAGACCGTGTGGTTGAATAATATGCATCTATGTTCCAAGTGTGGAACTAACCTGGGAATAATGAATGCAACATGGAAATGGCCAGTGAGGTCCACTCATAGAAGTGTTTCTCTCCACAGTTATAGAGTCACAAAATGAAGTTAAGTGAAAGAAGACGGCTAGAGATAAAGTTTTATTGAAAATTGTGGTAAGCGAGAATAAAGAAAACAACGACGTTGTAGTAAGAACCTAGACATAAGCAACAAAAATATGTGAAACTGTAAAGTAACATAAAAATATTGGAACCCCCTTGGGCTAAGGCTAAAACGGGTGTGAAAAAGAGAAATGAGGCTCACTTATGAGTCATGACAGATCTATAGGAGGGTTCTTGGGCCTACAAGTAGTCATAACATAGGCATTAGATGGAAATCATGGTGCTAAATAGGGTTCCCATGGAGGGTAGACATTATTGTGTAAGTTACGATGTGCAAAAAATAAAATGGCTAATTGTCACAACGTGATGGGTTCAAACCTAAGGCTTTGTGACGATAAAATGGATGGTTAATAATGCAAGGCAATGACACTGGGGAAAACCTATTTGTATGTGCCAGTTTTTTATGTGCACCTTACGTTTAGTGAATTTCACCAAAATGCCAAATAATATGATGAAATTCCTATAAAAAATGTCAACACTAGATCCTTTGGTCAAAATTGTGCACTATAAAGGCATAAAAAATGACATAAATGCTAAAAAATGGAAATATATAAAAGGTAGTAGTGCACTCTAGTGCACACTAGATATTCCCTTTTAATGATAGATGGGGCATAATAGAGAATTCCACCTAGGTAATCATAAATAGGATTATCTTTAGTGGAAGATCCATCACATATCGAATAGGGAGCTTATTACTCATCTTCCTTTCCCATGACCGATAATACTCTACCACATAATCACTGACCGGTAAATTGGATCCCCCTAGACCACCTGAAAAAATCACTGGCTCCCTATTTCATGACAAAAAATTATGAAATAGATTTCCTTGACCTCTATCATTAGTTGATTCCTTCCCACTTCAAAGCACTACTGGTTAGGGATCCAAAACCTCAACAACATCTCCAATAATTGAGGTTCTGATCTCATATTTTGACAACACAAAAAAGTTAGTAACCCATAGTCTAGTAATGTTGCTAAGGTGTGTTGGTATCCCATAGTGGAAAATTCATCTACCTCATGTTCCTACTCCTTCCACTAAATCATGATGAGATATTTTCGTGCAAAATTCAATAGCCACCCTCCATTAAGAAAAACCCCCCAAAATATGAAACAACTGAGATAGATCGAGTTTTTAGGGGCACAATCATGCCTGACTGGTGGCACCAGGTGCGTTTGGTCATGGGACACCTTACAAGAATCCTGTGACTGGTCACTTCCAAGCCACGACCAACCCACAACCGCACATCCTGAGTTATTTCGGGGTCCACCAATTTTTTTTCTACCCACTCAAATTCAACAAAAAAGACACTTAAAAGAATGACAAGGAGCTAAGGAATTACCTAGAACCGACAAGGTCCAATAATGTCGACTAAATCATGATAAATATTCTCTAAAATCTCTGAAGGGTTGGAGTGTTTTCACCAAACTTTCCTATTTTCCAAAAAAAAAATGTGAAAATGAACTAGATTAAACATAAAAAGACCTTTTGGGGCAAAAAAAACCTTTTTCACTCGACACTTTTTTACTGGTGTTCAGGTGTGCTGATGATTCTCAAGGATCAATTAACACAATGTAGGATAGGTTTGAAGAAGCGTTTTGGATATGGTTCCATCTTGGTTTCATTCTTCATATAGAGTATCCCCATGATGATTCCTCATGTGATGACACCATATGTAGGGCCTTGGGATCCAAAAATGTTGTGATTGGGTGATATCATGACACACATCACGAGAGGTAGGGTAAGAGTTGATATGGTCATGTCTGGGTGAAGTGGTGGAACAAGTAGATCATGGAAATCGATGAATTCCCATATGAGGGAGATTAATTTAGTTAAAACATCAATTTCCCATTGCGCCCAGGGAAATACTGGGGCCCTCTCATAAAGAACGCAAGACTTGTGTACAATTCTTTTTAAAGTTTTATATTGTTTTGGATTTTTGAATATATATATATTTTTTTGTTGTAGGAGAACTAATCATGTTTGTTTTCATGACATAGATGTGGGTCCAACTCATCTAGAAGGGTGGGCTTGGGCCTACTGCAAGAGAAAGGATGAGGAATCATAAGAGGAGGAGGGGGATCTAATGAACTTCATGAGGTGCGAAGGAAACTTGAGGGGTTCACCATGAGATTCCCCCCCACGTGTATGTAGGAGATTCTATTCAGACTGCATCATCACACAGTGGGTGTGTCTCACTCGTTGCTACATCTTCTCAGGCATGTATCTTGCATCGTGGTCTATTATCATGAGTTCCAAGTGCCTCAGGATGAATAGATGATAGTCTCCCAGTTTTTTACTACAACATATAACAGTAAATGACCAGTATTTAGTGTATCATGATGTGCCACGTTGCCTGAATTTTGTAACCCACACCAGTTTTGGGACGATGCAATGAAAGACTCTTATATGTGTGTTTGTGTGTGTTTATCCCAACTTGTACTTATGGTGCTCAAATTATATAAATGAAACCTATGTTAATGTGAACATGACTGTTGTTTTTTTCACTGGGATGCTTAATTTTAATGTAACAAATGCCAATCTAACACATAGTTAGCTGATGAATCAACCAACATATTAGACCTTCTTGGAATGTGTTGGTAATGAATGTATTCAAAGTACCTTTCAAGCTAATGAACCCTCAAATATTTTATAAGTAACACAAGACTTTGGACAAGATAGGAATGATTCAACTATGATACCACAAGCTGGGAATCCAACCTACCAACTAACTTGTGAATGTCGAGAGCAAGAGTGTAAGACAAGAGTTCAATGACGCCACTATACTCCATGATGTTTTTCATTGCAGGACCAAAGAAAGTGCCCCATGAACTCACTAGTTTGTCTATGGGCATGAAAATCACCTAGGAAGTGGAAGCAATTTTCCAAGTACTATGACTGGAGAAATATGTGAAGCCTACGTAGACTGAGGTTGACACTGAAATCTACAAATAAAGCATAAAGTAGGATAAGAATCTAACCAAAACAAATTATACACAAAATAAAAGCGCACCACACCAAAAACAAAAATACATAATTAACAAAGCATCATGTAGCCATGCGACCTATTGACTAACTCATAGGCCCCTTTATGCAAAACACATTTAAAAAAGTAATGACCATTCCAAAGGGGTTCAAACTTACTGACACCTAAGGTATCATGGTATTTATCATAGAACACAACCAAGTTTCCCTTTGCGAAGACTCGAGGTCGAATAGATTTATCATAGTGGGATTTAATGTGATTCTTGTTGACCAACAAAGCATCATGACATTGTCATCAAGCTGAGCCAAATACAAGATAATTTCTTCCTCGACAAAAGTATCGGGAAATATTTCTACGACCAATTTTAGTGACACGATTTTACTTTCAATCGGTAGGAATTCCTCCACTCCAGAAACAAGCTGAAATGGTGTAAATATGGTGGCAGTCTTGGTTGAGGTTCGGTAAGCCCATAATGCCGAAAATAGAATAAGGTTCTAGGTGGACTTATGTTTCCCCACCATCCTATGAATCATGGTTTTTAGGACACAATTAATGGATTCAACTTGAACATTAGAATAATGATAGTAAGGGGTCATTTCCTCATGTTGAAAACCCAACCTAGCTACTAGTTCGATCATCATTTTGTTGCAAAAGTGGGACCCATGGTCCATCCCAATAGTGGGAGTACATCGAACCGAGATATGATGTGATTGAATAAGAATAAGGTGGTTGTAGTGCCATTGTTGGAAAATTTAGGAAATGTTTTGGCCCACTTTTTGATGTAGTCAACGACCACAATTATGTAACCATGGCCATTATCCGAGGTAGGATTACATGTCATGAAATAAATCCCCCATTTTGTGAAGGGACCGACGGAAACCAAATTATGGGAATGCATTTTATGAGTGAATATTTGACAAGGGTGACACATTTGGACTACATGCATACAATCTTTGAAGATCGTGGGCCAGAAGTATACTGTGCATAAATTTTTATGGGAAATGGCAAGCTGAGAAATATGACTACCACATTCTCCCACATGGTAATCATTTAGAACTCACTTGACTTCCTTATGGATAAGACATTGACATGAGATCAAATTCACCCCTTGATGATAAAGAGTGTCATCGATAAAAAGGTATTGTTTATCTTGATGGTGTATGCATCATTGCTCATCATGGGATAGATTAAGGTGAAAACGCCGGGTTTGGAGATATAACATGACATCTCCGTACTAGGGGTTAGACAATTTAATGAGAAATAATGAATCATTAGAAAAATAATCATTAACCATAGGTTCAACATAAACTCAGGGAAGATCAAACATTAACTTAGTGAAAACAAAATACTTTTAAGACTTGGAAGAAACAAAATCTAGGTTAAAATCTTGTAAAATGATGATCCATTTTGAGTGTTCCCCCCCAATGATTTGATGACTCAGGATGTGTTGCATCGGGTTGGAGTTTTATATGAAATTGGTTTTTCACAAGAGCATGTAATGTTGTAACTGTTGGATAGCGTGAAAGAATGACAAGGCCAACTTTTCGACATGCTAATATCGAAGCTCGGGGTCAATGAGACCTTTACTAAGATAATATATCACACATTCCTTTTGTGCATTGTCTTCTTGGACAAGCACCATTCCAATGGTGGAGTCAGATGTTGTGAGATAGAGCAAAATGTTCCGATTGTAGTAGAGAGGGATCAACAAGGGGGTTGATATAAAGGCCTTATTCAAGGCATTGAATGATCATTGGGTTCGATTGTCCCATACAAAAGGAACATATTTTTTCAAGAAGTGCATAAAACATTTTTTTATCTCGACATAATCAACAATGAATCTATGCAAGAAGTTTTCCTTCCCTTGAAAATTTTGAAGTTGGTTGATGGTGCAGAGTGGAGGCAATTGAACAATTGCCTTGAACTTCAAGGGATCAACCATGATCCCATATTTGGGTGCAATGAATCCTATCAAACACCCAATTACCATGAAAAATATGCACTTATGTGGGTTCAAACGTATATTATAGTACCAACATCGGGTGAAGATTGTTGGGTTGTTATATTCTTTGCAGTGTTCGACTAAATGGTTAATTCAAGTCGATGGTTGATAGTATAATGGTTGGATGAAGTTGAGTCGAAGGTCAGGTTGACAGGTTGAGAATATTAGAGGTCGAAAGGAAGATCAACTGAATGGTTGACTGGTTCATAACTGATTTAAGTTTGACATGTCGTCGATTGTAACAAAATCTTGAGATTCATGGGATTGTATCCAATCATCTTCATGGATCTGTAACCATTTTTGGGTAGCATGAATTATGGTTTTGCATGATATAAATCATATAAATATGGCATTATGTAATACTATTTAAGGTGATTAAACTCTCATATTTGAGAGGTGTGTAATGGCCATGTAGATGTAAGCTGAATTGGATGAAGATTTATTCTTGTGTAAAGCAAGAGAGTAGGATGATGAATTGGTCTTAGGTGTGAAACAAGGTTAGTCATGTAACTCTTTATTCAATGAATGAATAAGACAACAAGATACCAATATTCGCTCAAGTATTATTGCATTTCTTTGTTAAGTGTTTCTAGGGTAAATATCTGTGTACTGTGTGATATTGTTGTTGTTTTTCTTTCTATTTAATTATGTATTCTCTTTCCTGGTTGGTTTAGTGTTGGCCCTTGGTTATGGAAGGTTGTGAATATTAAGAAAAGAAGTGCGAAGTCTGAATTGTGCGGAAGACAAGTTGACCGATATTGGGTCAAAGTGACCAAAAGAGCAGAAAAGACAGAGAGAAGTAAGAGAAAGCAAGCCGTTGGATGGAGAGATCGAGGAAGATAGATCAGCAAGGAAGTTGGATTGTGGACGACTCAACAAGCGTAAAAAGCCACCAATAGATGCTTTGGAGCACCTCGCAAGAAAGAAGGAAAGACAGGTTGGCGAAGCCCTAAAAATGTGGGTCAAGTTGACCTAGGGTTTTGGACACCTAGGGTTTTGGTATTTAGGGTTTTGACACCTAGGTTTCGGCCTAAGGGTGTTTGAGAGTCATTGAAATGTATAAATAAAGGTCAAGAGGACCTGTGATGGGTTAGAGAGATTATGTATGATGAGTTATTGTTGTTATTTCCGAGAGAGAAGTATTGTGTGGTGAGATAATTCTGTATTGTAAGATATTCAGCTGGGTGTGAAGATCAACCCTGCAGCTAGGTGCGCAAGGAGGGGAGAGGAGAAGAGAAAGAAAGAGAGAGATCTACAAGCTAAGTGAAAATAGAACTATATGATTTCATCTAATATATTATAAAGCGCAGTTCTGTGGATGTAGCTCTAGGGAGAGGGAAAACCATGTATATCCTGATGTTGTGTGTGATGGATGTTGTGTTCTTCTGATCTCTGACATACTATTAATGCAATATTGTGTTAGATCTAAGATATAGTTCGTGTAGTAGGCTCAAGAAAGATAAAGTATAACTAGATCTGTGTGAGAGTGTTACCCTGGATCCTCTTTGCATTTCCTCTGGTTGTAGACACCTGTGTACTGCAACCCCCTATAGCTACTTCGAGTGAGACTGCATCTACTTTGCAGGTGTTTCTGAAAGGGCCAGTAGTTAGGGCTTGTTGGTGCACTGTTAGAGTTGAACCCTGGGTATTCCCCTGTGCGAAAAAATGGTTCCGTTGCCGAGACCATGATCTTCTTGAGGGAATGTCAAGGTGGTTTCCATCGAAGACAGAGATTTAGAAATGGATAGAGGAACAAGAGAAGGACTTCGCTGAAGCTCACAATAAGAACCATAATATTAGTACAAAGGATTGGTTGGGAAGGTATATCTTTAATGATATACACGAGATTTTCTTTGGAGGAATTCATAAGGAGCTATACGAGTGGCTAGCCAGATTAGAAGATACCTAGTTTGAGATCAGACTCAGACCACCTATGGTTTGGACGTTGACACTGATAAAGAAGGTCAAGAGAGTTGATAACGCCATGTCAAGATAAGTAGATCACTGGTTTGATAGTACCATTGGAGGGTATATCACTGATTTTTCTATTGATAGAGTAGAATCATATAGCCAAGCAGAGAGATATTTATTTAAGGGACCAAAAGGAATTTTTTTACATTTCCTGAAGTTGAAGATCAAGATGCTATTGCATGAGAAGAACATATTGAAGACACAATAGTGGGTTAGATTGGAAAATCTAATGTTCAATAATTCAGACAGTGACAACGACACAGAGATCAGACACACACGCAGTGGGAGAACTTTTAGAGAAGTTCCTCTTGTGGACTTGTTTGAGCAGAATCATGAACCACCAACACAGGAAGAAGGGTTATACAATGGAGAATAAGAAGAGATACTAAACGAGGAACATTCATAGTCTTCTAGGGAAGAATAAGGGAAGATTGAAGAACCTCGCCGAGAAGAGTCAGGAACTTCAGGAACTACACAGACTATTGAAGTAAGTACTATTACACCTCCTATTGTTTTAACAAAATTAAGTAACCAAAGAAACCTAATTTATTAGAACACTCAGAGCACTGGTACAAGTGGTTCAGTGCATACTCATTCAAGAACCCTAGGAAGATCTATGGCAGATGAGATGAGGTTACCCACCTTTAAGGGAGATGGATCTGAAGATTCTGATCAACATTGGTTCTTATGCGAAGATGTATGGATTATTAAGAATGTCATCAATGAAGTTATTAAGAGAGCTCAGTTTAGTACTACCCTAAGAGACTGCACACTGAGTTGGTACATGAAGTTCATCCAAGGAGTTGTCCAGCCGAAACCACTGAACGAGATCAAGACTGCGTTGATTACAAAATTCAAGAAACCCAAGTCGGAGTGCAGTGCATCATAGAGTTGAAAGAAATCAAGCAAAAAGTAGCAGAACCTATTTGGGAGTTTGATCAAAGATTTAAGACCCTGACAGGTCATTTGAGTTTTCAGATTCCAGACGAAAAAACAAAGAATGGTTCATTGTTGCCTTCTTACCACACATCAGAGTCCCTCTGATGCAACAAAAGATCGCTTCACAATCTGAGGTGCTAGAGATCACCATGAAACTAGAATCAATCCCTATGGGAGAGTCCAGTTTAGGTATGAGTCAAATTTTGAGTCAACTAACTAGCTTATCACTGTAGGTCGAATATATGAATAAATATAAAGGAAAAGATAAAAGAGAAGATATTTGGTGTATCAGATGAAAATTAGAAGGTCATGATAAGGAGCACTATCCTCTATTCCATGAGTACTTGGCTTCAGGAGCTCCGAGCCCTTTGAAGCAGGTTACTCTACCTTGGTGCAAGGTATGTAGAAATAGACATCGCCCTGGAGAATGCTATTACATGCAAAAATATGTCCAGACACCTACCAACCTTTACTGCACATTCTGTAAATCTGTGGGGCATGATGAGAAATATTTTAGGGCTTATGAACTCTTTCATGAAAGATCAAGAGACACATATAGAATTCAAGGTGAAGTACAACAAGAAGGAAATACTACGTAGTTTAACTCCCCAGGAAGAGGAAACTTCAACCCTCGTGGCAGATTCAGAGGAAGAGGATGAGGAGGAGGCATGGGCCAAGGTCGAGGTCGGATCATTTCTTATAACTGTGCACATCCAGGCCACTTGGCAAGGGATTGTCATAACCCTTGTACCATTTGTAGTTACTGCAACTCATTTGAACATGTCATAGAATATTGTCCTGCGTTGTTAGCCAAACTTCAGAAAATACAAGGAGGGAACCAACAAGTACAACTAATCTTAGCAGAACCTCATAGAGTGGATCCTAGAGTCATCGTTATCATTAGAGGAGGTGCTGCTACAAGAGAAGACAGGGTGACTCCAGGTAAGATCACAGAAGAATCAGGAGTTAGAAGAACTGAGGAGAAGACAGATGAGTTTGATCTAAAGAAAGAGAAGCAAACATTTGAAGAGGCAAGCAAAGATTTTGGAAGAGATCAAGCATCTTCATCAAAGGCACAACCAGAAGTGAGAGAATGTGGAATTCCCCTGGCCTTTGATCAATCTACTTTGCCCGGAGAAGGAAAAGAGGTAAGCAGACGTATGGAATTATTATGTACTTGCATTAATTTGATTAAGGATGAAAAATCCATACAAGAACTACAAAATTTGATCAAACAATATGAGATAGGAAGGGAAAATCCTATATTGAATTAAGTAGTACATCAACTATCCAAAAAGAGAAGGACAAATAAGGAACTATGCCTTAATTCCCAAATTGGAGATTATGATATAGATTTTGTGGTCCTTGACTTAGGGTCGGAGGTCAATGTTATGATGATGTAGACCTAGGCACGGATGGGAAAACCTAAGTTGATCTATTCCCCTATCAAGCTTAGGATGGCTAATCAACAAGAAGTAAGCCCCTTTGGTAGGCTGGAGCATGTTCCTGTGGACATCAACGGGGTAAGAACATTTTTGCACTTTGAGGTGATTGAGATAGTTGATGATAATCGTCCTTATCCTGCTCTCTTAGGAATTTATTGGGCTTTCAACAATTTCATTGTTGCTGAATTAAAGAAAAGAATAATGAAATTTGAAGGTGATGGCCTTAGGGTCATTGCACCTCTGGATCTTGATGAAGGTCGAAGATACACAGAACCCATGAGAGAAGAAGACCACACATATGAGCTAGAGAATATATATAAATTGACAGCAAGACATCATGATTACATTAACCCTAAAATATATAGGAATTTGAGATAGAGAAGTGACAATGCATGCTCATCAGACTCAGAAGAAGCAACAAAATATATGAAGTTTCTACACAGAGATGTGCCAGATTGACCAAGGAAGTTCACTGGATTGGCACAAAAGTAAGTAACTTGCCTACATTTGATGGTTTAAATCATTTAGAAACGTTCTTAATGGAATTTGAAGATGTTGTTCCAGTACAACAGAGATTGTTGGCACTAGATGAGGCTTTGAAAGCTACTCCATCAAGATGGTGGGGGACACATAAAAAGAACATTGCGGACTGGATATGATGTCACACTTTGATGACAATGATTTTCAGACAACATTGAAGGATGCGAAGTTCGATACACAGGTCAAAGCTGTCTGAAGGACCAGTGTGAGGTTGTGAGGAGGCCTGGAGCAACATTCCTCAAGAGCAGTGGGTGCATAAGTTCATCAATACTCTGGACACAACACCTATCAATTGCTATCTTCAAGCAGAACTACGCCTCACCACCTTAGATTGGTACAGTATGACTCAGATATTTGTAGCTACATTTTCATTTGAAATCCAATACCCTTCAGTAGATCAAGCTCTACAATTTGTCAGGAAAAAAGTCTTTGAGGAGGAACTTAGCCTCCCTGTGGAGCAAGAAGAGGATGAATGGACTGCACCTCTTCAAAAATTGCAAGGATGTTACAATATCAATACCGATGAAGACGATGATCCTAGGAATGTGAACATTGCAGAAATGGAAGGACAAAGAGACACAGAAGGACCAGGAGTCGAACTACCTTTCATTGGACAGTCGATCGAAATCAAGAAATTTAATATTGGAACAGAGCAAGCACCTAAGCTTTCTAATATTGGGGATTACTGGGATAATTCCACCATTGATAAGATCACATAATTACCGCATGAATATTAGGACTTGTTCCCAACCAAGTTCATTGATATGAAGGGCATAAAAGGGCCCATGGGAGAGATGAAGATCCTCTTGAAGCCAGATTCAAGGCCAGTTAAGCAGAGACCCTACAGATTGAATCCCAAATATAAGGAGAAATTTAAGATTGAACTAGACCGAACGCTGGAAGCAGGAATCATAGAACCTGTTGAAGATTGATAATGGATTAGTCCTATGGTGGTACAAGATAAGAAGACAAGAGAGATCAATATCTATGTAGATTTCAGAAAGCTGAATGATGCATGTTTGCATGACCCATTCCCTACACCGTTTACAGATGAAGTGTTAGATAATGTAGGAGGACATGAGGTATATTCCTTTACAAATGGATTTTCAGGTTATCACTAGATCAGGATTTCCAAGGAAGATCACCATAATACCACATTTGCAAGAGAATGGGGTTCCTACTAGTATACAGTGATGCCTTTCGGATTGAATAATGCACCAACCATATTTTTCAGGGTGGTGGTCGAAGAATTCAAGGAGTTTTTACATAAATTTTTGGAAGCATATTTTGATGATTGGACTGTTTTTAGATTATTACAAAATCATATTGAATGTTTAAGACTAATGTTGGATAAGTGCAGGAAATGTCAGATTGCCATGAATCTGAAGAAGTGCATCTTATTTTCACCCTTTGGAGTGATGATGGGCCATATTGTGTGTAAGAAGGGGTTGCTGGTAGATTCATCCAAGATTGCCATTATTGTTGATCTACCCCCTCCTACTTCAGTTAGACAGTTGTGCACTGTGCTGGGACATACTGGATACTATAGGAAGTTCATTAAGGTCTATGCACATATTAAAACACCCATGGAGAAGCTTTTGAAGAAATATTGTCAGTTTCAATGGACAAAAGAATGTCAACAGAGCTTCGACACACTGAAACAAAAATGGTTACTGTGCCTATTCTGGTTTTCCCAGATTGGAGCAAGGAATTTCATGTGCATGTCGATGCATATTCTATTGCACTAGGAGCAATGTTATCACAACTAGGAGCAAGAGATATTGACCACTCGTTATCCTTTTCTAGCAGGAATCTCTCAACAACCGAGATAAATTACACCACCATTGAGAGAGAAGGTTTAGCCATGGTGTATGTGCTGCAGAAGTTTCGTCACTACTTGTTGGGAGGCCATTTTAAGATGTTCATTGATCACTCCACGTTGAAATACCTAGTCAACAAGCCAGTGTTGGGGGGAAGAATATGTAGATGGTTACTGTTATTCCAGGAATATGATTTTGATATTGTGGTCAAGCCAGGGAGAATGAACAAGGGACCTGATCATTTGTCTAGGTTAGAGCATGGACAAGAACCTACTAGTTTGGAGGATACACTACTAGATGCATAATTGTTGGCCATTAGAAGTATTGATGATCACTTCATTGAGATAGTCCAATTCCCATCAACATGAATGGAACCTAGTGAATATACAATCATCCAAAAGAAACATCTGGTAGTGAACGCTGCATATTTTTCACTTATAGCCGGACAACTATACAAGATGGGACCTGATGAGATCCTCAGGAGATGCATTATGGAGGCAAAAAGACCATTGATTTTAGCAGAAGCACATGAAGGCATCACATGAGGACACTACACAGGGAAAGAAACATCGCAGAAGGTTCTTAGAGCTGGCCTCTGGTGGCCTACTTTACATAAAAATGCCAAGGAATACTATAAATCCTGCGATGTATGCCAAAGAGTTGGAAAGCCTTCCTGAAGAGATGATATTCCTTTAGCATCACAACTAACTTTACATGCATTTGAGAAATGGGCAATAGATTTCATGGGACCTATAAACCCACCAGGGAAGCACACAGGAGCTAGATACATCATCACTGTGACAAAGTATTTGACAAGATGGGAAGAAGCAAGAGTAGTTAAGGACTATAGTGCAACTACAACTACACGATTTATATTTGAGGATATCATAACCAGGTTTGGATGTCTGAAGAACCTGATGAGCGATCAAGGCACACACTTTATTATTAATACTATTGAAGCTTTGACTCAGGAATTTGAAGTCCACCATCAGAAGAGTACTCCTTACCATCCACAAGTGAACGAGACAGTTGAAGATTTCAACAAGATCTTGGAGACAATGATGATGAAGATTTGCAGTGTGAACATGGATGACTAGGATTTGAGAGTACCGACAGTACTATGGGCCTATAGAACTACTTGCAAGAAGCTAACAATGTAGACTCCCTTCAAGTTGTTGTATGGCCTAGAAGCAGTTGTCCCTATGGAATACTTGGTTCCTAGTATCAAAATTGTAGCACTCACAGATATGGATGAAACTGGCATTGTTCAAGAGAGGCTTGCGCAATTGGTAGAACTAGAAGAAGATCAATTTGTTGCGGGATTCCATCAACAGGTATAGAAGGAACGAGAAAAGGCCTATCATGATAGGTAGATCAAGAAGAAATCCTTCAAGCAAGGAGATCTGGTATTGGTATACGACAACAAGTTCATGAAGCATCCATGGAAGTTCAGGACACATTGGCTTGGTCCATATGAGGTTGTTTACATTATAGAAGGAGGAGCTGCGCAGTTGAAAACTTTGAATGGAGAATGGAAGGAGGGTTTGGTGAATGGGAATCAGTTGAAATTGTACTATGACAACCAGTTTCCTTGCAACTTTCAGTAGAAGCATGAGAAAAAGGGTCTAGGTACCAGGTGCAGTTGAAACTGGGTACCAGACACAGAAAAAATAGTCTGCACAAGGAAAGAAGGGTGGGATAGAGAATAAAGCACAGGCTACCCCACGCAGTCCAAATACGAAGAAAAACAAAAGGTTCAGACCTAAATTTCATGTGAGTGTTGGGGGCTTGTTGTCCCTTGGTTATGGAAGGTTATGAATATTAAGGAAAGAAGCGTGAAGTGCAAATTGCACGGAAGGCAAGTTGACTGAGATTGGGTCGAAGTGACCAAAAGAGCAGAAAAGACAGAGCGAAGTAAGAGAAAGCAAGTCGTTGGATGAGGAGATCAAGGAAGACAAATAATCAAGGAAGTTGGATTGTGGATGACTCAACAAGAGGAAAAATACATCAATAGATGCTTTGGGGCACCTCGCAAGAAATAAGGAAAGACAGACTGATGAAGCCCTGAAAACATGGGTCAAGTTGACCTAGGGTTTTAGACACCTAGGGTTTTGAAACCTAGGTTTTGGCCTAAGGATGTCCGAGAGTCATTGCAATGTATAAATAAAGGTCAAGAGGACCTGGGATGGGTTAGAGAGATTATGTATGATGAGTGATTGTTGTTATTACTGAGAGAGAAGTATTGTTTGGTGATAGAAGTCTGTATTGTAAGATCTTCAGCTGGGTGCGAAGATTAGCCCTACAGCTGGGTGCGCAGGGAGGGGAGAGGAGAAGAGAAAGAAAGAGAGATATCTACAAGCTAAGTGCATATAGAACTGTATGATTTCATCTAATATATTATAAAGCATAGTTCTGTGGATGTAGCCCTAGGGAGAGGGTGAACCACGTATATCCTGTTGTTGTGTTCTTCTGATCTCTGACATACTGTTAATGCAATATTGTGTTAGATCTGAGATATAGTTCACGCAATAGGCTCAATAAAGATAAAGAATAACTAGATCCGTGTAAGAGTGTTGCCTTGGATCCTCTTTGCATTTCCTCTGGTTGTAGACACCTATGTCATGCAACCCCCTATAGCTACTTCGGGTGAGACTGCATCTGCTTTGTAGATGTTGCTGAAAGGGCTAGTAGTTAGGGCTTGTTGGTGCACTGTTAGAGTTGAAGCCTAGGTCTTCCCCTATGCCAACATTTAGTGTGAGTGTATTCTCTACAAGTAGTATCAAAGCTCGTTTTTTTTCTCTGTACAAATGGTATCAAAGCAAGGTTAAGTAGATATTGGATCTGAGCAGATTTAAGATGATTCATTATTGTATCTATAATAAACCTAATTCCAGTGGGATATGTAAGGAAAGGATATGCAATTTGTGCTTGAAAGAATGACAAGCAATTCAAGGATAGAGATCGAAAAATTAAATGGTCAAAATTTGGAGTTGTGGAAGCTTAAAATGGAAGATCTCCTTGTATATAAAGAACAATGGGCCAATGCGAGTCCTCAAACAATCCCAACGAGTATGTTGAAGGAAGAATGGGACAAAATCGAAAGGAGAGAAAGGAGTTTGATCCGACTTTATCTTGCAGATTCCATATTGCTAAATGTCTTAGGCGAAGACACTACAAAGAAATTGTGGGTTAATTTGGAAATATTGTACTAGTCAAAATCCTTGGTAAACAAGTTGTTCCTTTAGAAGAAATTGTATTTTCTAAGGATGAGTGATGGGAGCTCAATAACAAATCCCTTGAATGCATTCAATACTGTGATAACTCAGTATTGTCCGTGGATATTAAAATCACTGAAGAGGATAAATGTATCAATCTGTTGTGTTCTTTCCCAGAATCATGGGATAGCTTGGTCATGGCTATTAAGAGTAATACAACCATGTTAACAATTGAATACATGGTTGCATCTCTAATATCATAGGAAATGAGGCAGATGAACATGGAAGGATCGACCAAATATGCTTTGTTGGTGAGAGGTTGATCGATCGACAGAGGTAAAGGTAAATTGTCCAATTGATAGTCTAAATCAAAGGGTAGATATAAATCCATGGTTCAGTCGAAAAGAATATGTTGGAAGTGTGGTAAATTTGGGAATTACAAAAGGGAATATAATTCAAAGTCCAGTGAAAAAATTCAGGGCTCTGATAGAAATCAGTTGATTGAAGCTCGAGATAAAGAAGGAGACATGCATTTGGCATCGACTAATACAATTCGGAGCATGACATTTGGTTGATCGACTCAGGTGCATATTTTCATATGAGGCCTCATAGGGAATGGTTTTGTGTTAAGCCCTAGAAAAAACCACATGTTATGTATAAAACCCCTTATTAAGCCACTAGATATTAAATTATTACATTTCTAGTGTTATATTAGTAGGTCGGCTAGAACCTTTAATTGCACCGTTTCATTATAATTGTACACTTTGTCTCCTATATATATATACACACACACCAAGGAGACCTAGTCTTAGGATCATCTTATCTCATCTCATATTGTCTTGTGAATTGGATATATTGTAAAAAGAGGTTTCTCCCTCAAAGTGGACTATATTAATTGACTTTTTATCATTTTTAAGGCATTTCATACTAACATTTGGTATCAGGGCTTATGATCCTAGGGTTTTTCTCCTCCAACTGAGACACCTTGGAATTTTTGCTATAAATTTTTTCTGGAAAGTTTTAGATCATGCAATTTTGAGGAGACTGAGGTTAAATATCAAGGTACATGTGGTAAAAATTTCAAGGTCTGGTTCCTTATAATTTTGGAGATATATCCTATGGAATATAGGGCTTGTGAATCATCCTAAATTCAGTTTTAAATGAGTCATGGAATTTTCACTATAACTATTTTCTGGGAAATTTCAGATAAGGGTTTTAAGATTTCTTTGGTGTGAGTAGTCATCAAGATCACTCAGAAAATCCATAGTGGTAATTTTCTAAGCAATCTTGATGAATTTTTAGATAGTGGAATTTTGTGGAGACTTAGGAGAAATTTCCTAGTACAGGTGGTAAAAATGTCAGGTTTTGGTTCACTATACTTTTGGAGAAATATTTCATTAAATACAAGGCTTGTGACTAATCCTGAAATTAGTTTTAAAAGGAGTCATCTTGGAATTTTCACTGTAACTTCTTTTTTGTGATGTTTCAGACTTTGAAATTTTCATAATTACAAGGATACATAGAGAATTACATATGTAGAATTTTTCAGATTTTGAATAATTATAATATGTGAGATATATATTGTGAAAGTTGAGGATTTTTACTAATCCTAAAATTAGTCTTAAACAAGTCATTTTGGTGTTTGTGTTATAATTTTTTATCAATAAATGTTTAGATTGTGAAATTTTTAAGAGTTAAAAAAGTCATATCAGATTACCACGAGCTAGAATTTTTTACTCAAAAGGGTTCAAAGTTCAGAGATATATCATGGAAATTTTCAACCATCTATACATACTCCAAATTAAGGGTTTTAAAGGTACATAACTTACAATTGGCATAACTTTTGATTGGAAGATTTGTTTTTGGTGATTCAATTTTTTTGATAAATAGAAGATAGAGGAGTATTATTATTTTTATCCAACATGGCTCTAAAAAAATATTAACAACAAATAAACCTCTATAAATCTCACGTAGGACACCAGAAGAAAATGAAGATTTTGAAAACAAGCTATCCCAATTAAAGAACAAGGTTGAGGAAATGAGTGGTAGTATGTTGAAACTAGTGGACTTATCACATTATTGGAAATCCCTAAAAAAGGAAATGGAAGATGAAATAAAAAATAAGATGGATGAAAACATGAAATATATGGAAAAGAAGATGAATGAAAATAGTGCACATATGGACCCTGGATGGGGTGCCACGTCGCAAAGCGGAGCCACGCGGGACAATGTCGGGACGCAATATTAATACAGCTACCGACGACCATCCACTCAGTCATTAACCGAGTATGAATCTGTGCAGCCAAACCCAGGCGATGAGCCCCTTCACGCAAGTGAACGGTACAGGGCACCAATGCACTCAGAAGTAAGCCTTAATGGCTATGGTGGTCGCGGTTTCCCTCCTCCTTATCACCTGAATTAACAGAACAGAGCGACATTCGCCCATCACAGCGTCAAATGCAGGGTTCATTCCACCGGAGCACCAGTCTGAGGTCTCATTGAAGCTCTAGAGAAGAGCATTCCATTCGCAAGGAACCCTGGTCATCTCCAGGGTCTCCACCATGCCCAGAGAAAGAGGTAAACCGCGCAGGGGTGCCGCTTGGTACACATTCGAATCTCGACGCCAGAGACAAAAGAAATTTGAGCAGGCGTTGGCCATGGCATCCATCCGAAGGCGTAAGAGACCACGAACGCCTCCAATGGCATACGTGGAAGAGATTACCTTGGAGGACGCCATGCAGAGCTATCCCAAGCTCCCTCTGTTCACAGTCCCGGACAATTGGAATTCACCCATAAATTTTGGCTCAGACAACAAGCCTCTGCCTGCGGGAAATCCACTTGGTCCCAGAGTCAACAGCCCAGAGGAGCATTTCACCACTTGTTATGTAGAAGAAGAGAACCCGTCCCGCACCCAGGGAAACAAAGACTCACCACCTGGTGCACCTATGGAGGCAGCGACCCATCTTTCCAATCGACTGGCACATGCAAGTGAGGAAGCAACAGGGCCCATTCCCCCAGCCTCCGTCGACAGCCATTGGCAGGACCAACAACTCTTCACCGACTCAGGGTACCTCGCTCTCATATTCGATCATAGGAGTCTGTTGGACAACCAGGTCTTTCACCTCGCTCGAATTGATCAACGGCTCAACATGCTCTTCGCGGCTCACTCCAGAACTCTTCCAAAACGACAATGCCCAACGTGCGCACAGGCTAAAAGGTTCAATGATGTTCTTGGTTAGAAATTTTCTTTTTCTATTTCTGAACCAGGCTTTGGCCCAGTTAGATCTTAGTTATTTTGTAACTAGTTTATGGCACACAGTTTAAACTTAATGGGTGGTAGTCCTGGTTTCCTTCGGGCAAGACAAAACTCTATTAATTTTGTTTACTGGGAAACACATGGCACAAGATGCCCAACTGTCTCGGTTTCCTGTTTAGGTGGGACAATTGGCATCACAAACAGTCATTGTAACTTGATAATGATAATATAACATGTCCTATCCTTTTTTACTTAAAAAATAAAAATAGTGCACATATGGAGAAAAAGATGGATGAAAATATGTATCAAATGGAAAAAAAAATGAATGAAATTAAAAAATGCATGAAGTCCATAGAAGCCATGTTCTTACAAATGATCCCTAAAAGGGATATGGATATCTAAGGAAAAATTGAAAATAAGGAGAACAACGGTGTTAAAACTCAATCACATATGGGGAGTAGTTTATCACAATTGGAGAGCACCGACACTAAATTTCCAAATTATTCATCACTTCAAGATCCACATCATCAAGGCTTCAATTTAGCACGAAGAAAATACTTCATTCCAAATATTGATATGAGGAATTTTGATGGTAAAGATCCTATAACATGGATATTCTAGATTGAACAATGCTTTGATCTACACCAAGTGATAAGTGTTAGGATATTTAGACACTTAGGAGTTAGTTAAGATCTACTTGGTATAATATGTCGTTAGGTAAAAGTGTGTTTCTTTAGTATGTATTAGTATGCATTTGTAGTTAGGAAATTCGACGGTCACGATATGTTCCCGACATATAGTGATTCGACGGTTCATACTCTCCCCGATATTAACGGCCATTGATCCATGGTTTAACACCCGATTGGTCCATGATCTCTATTTAAAGAGCATGTAGGGTCATTTGCCGATGATCGATTGTGAGAAACTCTCTTGTAAAATCTCTCTGTAATCT
>SNQJ01S0133032.1:9261-30003 GCA_010110895.2 Picea sitchensis | reverse complement strand
CCATGATCTCTATTTAAAGAGCATGGAAGGTCATTTGCCGATGATCGATTGTGAGAAACTCTCTTGTAAAATCTCTCTGTAATATTTTTCTTTGCATTAATAAACTGCTCCAAGTGGCCGCGTTGGCTAGGGCCGTGGATGTTTCCCCGTAGGGGTTTTACCACATGAAAACATCAGTGTGTTGATGTTTGATCTGGTTATGTGAGTGGTTACTGAAGGTGTTCGTCCTCTGTTGAAATACCTGTGTTGTCGAACAATAAGCTTATAAAAGGTACCTATTTCATCCTTGTATTTAGAAAATGATCACTTTGTTTGGTATCAATGGCTTTGTGAAATAAAAAAGGAATTTCATTATCTCTTGGTCCTTTTTATGGATGAATTGATATCACATTATGGGCATATGAAGAGAAACACATTTTTTAGTCAATTGATAAATCTTTGGCAAAAAGGCCAAGTTATAGAACACATTCATCAATTCGAAAAGCTCAGTCTCATGTAAAGAAAATTCCCGAGGATAATTTGTTAGATCTCTTTACAGGCCCTTTAAAGAAGAAAATTCAACATGAGGTGCATCTCTTTGAACCTAAATCCCTGGAGAAATATTTCAGTATGACAAGAAAAGTGGAAAACAAAAATATGACTATTAGAAGGGTGGAAACTAATAGCTATAGAGAGCACCATGGTCCCTCTCCTAACCCCACTCAATCGACAAGGTTGACACCTCAACAAATGGATGAAAGAAGGGAAAAGGGACTATGTTTCAATTGTGGCAACAAGTACAGTAAGGGGCATAAATGCAGTGAGAATAAATTATTCTACATATACTGTGAAGAGGAAGAAGATCAAGAATTGGAACCATTAAGAAGATCAAGAATTGGATTATTATTAAAGAAGGAAGCGTTTTCTTGGACTTAATAAGAAACCAAATATTTTGAAAAACTTAAGGAGGTTATGTGTACAACTCATGTCCTAGCCACACCTAAATTCACAAAAAAAACTATTTGTGGGGTGTGATGCCTCATGCCATAGCATTGGTGCAATTTTAATGCTATAAGGAAGGCCCCTTGCCTTTGAAATAAACTAAATTAAAGGAAAAAGCTTACTCAAACCATTTTATAAAAAATAAATGTGTCCCATACTACATGCAGTTAAGAAATGACACCCTTACCTAATAGGAAGACACTTCAAAGTAAAAACATATCATGATAGTTTGAAGTACTTCTTGGAGCAAAAATTATCTTTAGAAGAACAAAAATAATGGGCTACAAATATGCTAGGTTATGACTTTGAAATTATATACAACAAAGGAAAACATAATGTTGTGCCAGATGCATTTTTAAGAAAAGAAGAAGAAACAGAGGGTTCACTATGTGCTATTTCTATTCCGCAATTTGATTGGGTGGAAGAAGAAATGATAGAATGAAAGTAAGATCAAGAGGACCCTATATTTAAGTAATAAGAAACAATGAAAGGAGGACCCTATATTTAAGTAATAATTACCAACTCAAAAATAAGGTCCTTCTGGAATTGCACACTTCTCCTATACGAGGAGATTCCGGGTTATTGAAAACTTACCATAGGATTAAGAAGGAGTTTTTCAGGGAAGGCCTTAAAACTAATGTTCAAAATTTTGTGTCTGAATGTGTGGTATGCTAACAAAATAAGGGAGAGAAAATCAAGACTCCAAGTATCCTACAACCATTATCTATACCAAGTTAATGTTTAGAAGAAGTTTCAATGGAATTTATTAAAAGTTTACCCAAATATGAAGGAAAGACTTGTTGAAATATTGTAACTTTGAAGAATATTCTAATTATATTTGAGTTATTATTTTATAGATAAAATCCCCTTTCATGGATTGATCAAGTTGGGTCTTGTATAAGATCAAATTCTCTTTTGTGGATTGGTCAAACTGCATTTATATAGTGGTATTTGTAAAATCGACCCCTAGTAATTATAAAGTGGTTTTAACCACTTCTAGGAGAAGTTGGCCCCACCAAGTGAAGATACATAAAACTAGCACCTCCTCAACTTGTATTTATATGTGAGGATTATGTCTCATTTGAACACACTCACTCTCACTCATCTAATGCACATATCTTGAAGGCATTTGTAGTTGCAGGAGGAAGGAGAATAGAGGGGCATGCTCAGTCTTGGTTTATCTTTGGTGTTTTGGTCTTATTCTTGGCATTGTATTGGAAATCCATTATTGAGGAAGTTTTTGCTGGGTTTTCTCCCCCATGAGGGTTTCCCAGGATAAAATGTTGTGTACCTTGTGATTGTGTTTCTTTCAATGATCCTCTTTATGCTGTTGTTTTGAAAATGCATTGAATGCTCATGTAATTTGGAAATAACCTAATAAAAAAAATAAAACTTAACATGGTATCAGAGCTTGACTGAATAGAGCATATTTCACTGGGTATCTAAAAACGTGACTATTTTCGTACAAGAAAATTAGGGTTTTTTTATTAAAGAGGAATTTTTGACCAAAAACTATGTTGGGAAGTGCACCTTGCCATCGCACATCTTTTGGCAGATTGAGAGAACTTTTTCAGTGGCCAGATTCTATGAAAAGTCAAACCCTAGTTTTGGCTGGTACCAGAAAACCAGAATACCAGGAAACCAGAACCAATACCATAAGTACCAGTCCAGAATTGCACAGGTCAAGTTTCAAGGGGTAAAGCTTGGAATTTTCTGAAACAATCAGCTCTAGCAAACTCGCCTCAGCCCAATGCATCTCCTGGTAAGCTCAGTTTCAATTATTGAGCACTTTCATTTTTTGATCATTTTTCTTAGTGATGCAAACCCCCCTTCTCTCCTAAAGGGTCCATGACCTCCTGGTAAAGGATCTTAATCTCTTGAGTTGGATTAGCTCTTGCAGACCTTCAATGGCCCTGGAACAATTTACACAGGTCCCCTTTTTCTCCTTAAGCACAGGTCTTATGGAACCTATGGGTCCCTTCCTTAGCGCTTCTGTAGACTCAGAACTTTGGGTGCTATCCCCTTTCCACTAGTCCCTCTTCTTCACTCGTCCTCGGGCTATGAACCCGAGCTAATCTCTTGGTGCTTCGCGATTTCATACCTTAACTACCTTGGGTGCATTTGGTCTCCTTTTACATGAACTCCGAACTGGCGAAGTTACCTGGAACCATATCTATGGTTCATGCTCCCTTCGATGACCAATGGTGGTGATCTCTTCGCACTTTGCTACTTCTCGATTTCGGGAGTCTTGAATCCTCGATGCTCTGAATCCTCCGATCCACGAATCTACGAGGGAAATCATGGCTAACAATCATGTAACTTTTCCCAGATCCAACGATATGGAATGATCTCACTTCCTCTGAACGGATCTACGGTCCAGATGGACTTCGGGTTCCATAACTTTGGAAAGTTTGCTTCCTTCGCAAATGGAAACCTCCGAACATGCAAAGTTTGAAGGACTTCAAGGCATAACCTCCTCGCACCTTCTCAAGATCTAACAACCATCAGTGGTCCCCAATTATTCCGAAGGGATCTCGACCATTACCTCCCAACCTTCAACATATATCTCCCTTTTTGTTGAATATTTGTTGCTATCTCTCCTGAGATTGACTTCGACGCACTACTTGCGAACTTGAAATCTTCAACAAAATTCCAAATTAGTGAAAGAAAACTCTCTAAGAACTCCTTCTGCTTCGCAGTCCTGATTTCTCGACACTTAGTCGATTCTTGACCCCATGCAATCCTTGCAACACTTGGCCTAAGATTCCTGTTATCCCTTCTAGGTTTTCATGAGTTAGATCTAGAATTTGTCGACACACTTCTTGTAGACAATATGCATTCCTTTCATCTGAGCTCTCATAAGAGAAACAATTGAAACTTATCTATCATTTCATAGATTCATACATTCAACAATATAATCCATGCATTCATGAAAACACAAAATAACAGAGAAGAGTTTAGCAACAACAACTCCACGCAAATTTGGATCAATTTTCCTCTATTATATTCATTTAATGTAAAAAAGGCTACAACTATGAAAAACAACAATTAAAATTTGACTATCTCCTAAAAAATTTCAACTATCCTCCATGTTCAACAACCTCATTTGGGCGTACAATACTCCTACTTATCCCAAAGGGATCCTAGGGTTCCCTTCGACTACTTCTATCTCAAGAGAAAAAAAAAACTCTCTACTACTTAAGTTCCGTTACATTAAGTTCTAGGAGTGAAACACCCAGATCACTCGTGATCATTCACTCCCAAGCATTTCGATCTTCTTGAGTTTTCAATGAGTTCGAGAAAAATATTTGCAGGAAACGCTAGCGTTTAAGATTCCGAAATGATTCAAAGGTGGGCTAAGGCGTTGAGTTGTCTCTTTACGTGTGCTTGCTGACGATGCTCCTACATCATACTCCCTTGGACAAAAAATCATGGACTCCTGTCCATGAGATCCCGCATTGACTTTCCATGCCTATGGATATCAACTTCATTTTACCAAGTGGCATATTCTAATGGGTGTCCCCTCTACTTTACCAAATACTCCAGGTATGTCTTTCTCCTGGTCTTCTTGACAATCCTCTGATCAATGATCTTCTCCATCTATGGATTTTCTGCTACAGACATCTGATTCTCCCATTGAATCTCTTTCTGATCTTCTGATTCTTTTGCGTCATCTTCCCTATAAGGATATAGGTCTGAAACGTTGAATATGGGTGATATACCCACATCCTCTAACATCTCTATCTCATAAGCATTGGCACCAAATTTCTTTAGGATATTGCATGGTCCTATCTTTTTCAGCTTTAACTTGTTATATGTCCCCGTTGGGAACCTTTCCTTTCTTAGGTGTGCTAAGACTTGATCTCCCACTTCAAACTAAATTTTTCTCCTATGCTAATGAAATCTGCGTTTATATTCTGCATTTATGTTCTGCAGCTGCCCCTTGATCTGATTATGAATAATCTGCATTTCTATAGCGAAGTCTTCTGCTCTAGTGCTTCTAAATTCACTCTGCTCCAGATCTCTCAATTCTGATACTCCCCTTGGCTTCATTTCATACACTATCTGTAATGAAATCTTTGACGTACTTCTTTTCACCGAGTCATTGTATACAAACTCTACTTGTGACATAATTTGATCCCACTGGCTATGATGTTTAGTGACCAAACTTCTTAGTAAATCTCCTAAACTCCTATTTACCACCTTAGTCTATCCATCCATTTGAGGGTGATATGTAGAACTAAAGGATAGTTTTTCTCCTAGATTCTTCCACAATGTTTTCCAGAAATGACCAACAAATTTGGTGTCTATGTCTGAAATAATACTCCTGGTCAGTCCATGGAGTCTTACAACTTCCTTGAAAAATAATTTAGGAATGTGCATTGCATCACTAATCTTCTGGCATGGGATAAAGTGCACGATCTTTGAAAATCTATCCACTACCACAAATATGGAATCACTTCTTCTTTGTGTCCTCATCAATCCCAACATAAAATCCATGCTTATTTCATCCCAAGGCCTCTCTGGAATAGGAAATGGTTGATATAACCCAATATTCTGCCTCTTTCCTTTTGCATGCTCGAAAATCTTACATCTGTTCACAAACCTCTTCACCTCTACTCTCATACCTAGCCAATAATATGAACCGTTCAACTGTGCAAACATTTTGACATGGCTGAAATGTCTAGCTAGACCTCCACTATGCTTTTCCTTTAGCAAATTCTCCCTCATAGAACACTTTGGTATGCACAACTGACATCCTTTGAACAAAAACCCATCCCGAATCAGATATTTAGCTCAATGGCTTCTGTCTTTGAGAACAGGATTCACACATGCTTCATATGCTTCCTTTAAATCTAGATCATCTTGATACATTTCCTTAAGATGGTCAAACCCCAAGGTCTTCACTTGAAATTCCTACAAGATTAGACATCTCCTACTCAATGCATCAACAAAATTGTTAGCATTACCAGAAATATGTTTAATGACAAAAGTGAAATTTTTCATAAACTCTATCCACTTACCATGTCTCTGGTTTAATTTCTCTTGTCTGGTTATGAATTGCAAAACTTGATTATCGCTATACAATACAAACTTTTTTGGTACAGGATAATGCCTCCATTTCTTCAAAGCTTGATTTATGGCATACAACTCCTTATCATATGTGGAGTAATTTTTCTTAGTATCATTTATCTTCTTGCTAAAATATGCAACGGGTCTATTATCTTGGTTCAAGACCGCTCCAATTGCAACTCCACTTGCATCACATCTCACTTGAAATGTCTTTCCAAAATCCGGTAAAACCAAAATTAGTTGTTCTGTTATCTTCTCCTTTAATATATTGAAGCTTTTCTCAGCCTCTTCTGTCCACTTAAAATACTTGTGCCTCTTCTTCACTGTATCCATCATTTGTGCACCAATCCCACTAAAATTCTTGATGAACTTTCGGTAAAAACTGACTAATCCATGGAATCTTCTTTCCTCAAATATACTCCTTGGTGACGACCATTCTCTGATTTCTTTCACCTTCTCGGGGTCCATCTTCAATTCATTTGAAGAGATCACAAAACCCAAATAAATGAGTTCTTTCTTCATGAAAGAGGGCTTCTTTAGATTTATCAACAACTTCTCTTGTTGTAACCTCTTCATCACTAATGTTAAGTGATTCATATGCTCTTCTTCAGTTTTACTGAAGACAAGTATATCATCTAGATATACGATCACAAAATTGCCAATAAAATATTTCAACACTTCTTTCATCAACCTCATAAAGATACCCAGGGCATTCGTTAACCCAAATAACATAACAAGCCATTCATACAATCCCTCATTTGTCTTGAAGGCTGTTTTCCACTCATCACCTTCCCTCATTCTTATATGGTGATATCCATTTTTCAAATATATTTTTGAAAAATAGTTTTGTTCACTTAAACAATCCATTAAGTCATCCATCCTTGGCAATGGAAATCTGTACCTAATGGTGATCTTATTTATGGCCCTTGAATCTGTACACATTCTCCATCCTCCATCCTTCTTTGGACTCAACACAGTCAGTACTACGCATGGACTCAAGATTTCCCTGACCAAAACTTTGTCTAATAGATCCCGAACCTGTCTTTTCACCTCCTCATTCTCTTGAGGTGTCAATCTGTATGCTGCTTTGTTCAATAGGCTTTCTCCCAGTATCAAATCAATGTGATGGCTTATACTTCTAATAGGTGGCAACGAGCTTGGCAACTCATCCATGACTATGTCAACAAAATTTTCCAACAACTCCTAGATTTCCTCAGGCAAATCCTCCATATAAGTACTTGTAAGGATAACTTTTGGCTTCCTCACTACAACAAACTACATCTCCTGTTCTTTCTTAACTTCACTCAGGAGTTCCTTCCCACTCATCAGAATTATACTCATGCTGGCTTCTTTATTTACTTTCTTCTCTTCAATTGGCAGTAACATATGTGTCCTACCATTCTTCTCCAAAGTATACGTATTTATTCTCCCATCATGAATGAAATTTCTGTCATACTTCCATGGTCTTCCCAACAAAACATGACATACATCCATGGGAATCATATCAAACAAAATTTCATCCCTATATCCTCCTATTTTAAATTCAAGGAGGCATTGTTTAGTGACCATTACCTGGTGTCCTTTATGCAACCATGAGACTTTATATGTCTTTGGATGTGCATTTGTTTCCAACTCCAACTTCTCCACCATCTCTATGGATACTAGATTATCATTTCTTCCACTGTCAATTATCACCTTGCATACTTTGTCTTTAGTCTTGCAAGAAGTCCTGAACAAACTGTTCCTCTGCACTGGCTTTTCAACCTCTGGTTCTGGTTTCAAGAGAATCTTCTTTAACATTATGGATCTTCCATTTCTTCTCCTTATTCTTCAACATTCATCTTCTACGCTTCTGAAATATGAGCTTCACCTCGTTCTTTCTTTTTCTTGGGACATTCCCAAGATATGTGTCCTTTCTTTCCACAGACATAACATCTTACCTCTCCTCTTCTGCTTCTTCCTCTTTCTCTAGAAGAAGAATTTATTTCACCATTTTTTCTCCCTCGAGAACTTCCTCCTCTTTCTGAAGGACTATGTGGTTTCTCAGTCTCGTCCTTGGGTTTCTATTCCTTGTCATGGGAAACTCCCTTACCTTTGGTGGGGCTTCTGCCTCTATTTCATTGACTTTGTTTCCTGGCCAACTTATCCTCTACCTTCAGAGCCATATGGTAACAATCCTCCACTGTTCTTACTGAAATCATGTTGATCTCATCCTTGATTTCATACCTTAGGCCATTTATATAACTGGAATTTTTTTCCTCATCTTTCTCTCATTGTCCACTTCTGATATTTAGCTTGTAGAACTCTTCTGTGTACTCTTTCACTATCATACCCTTCTATCTCAGGTTATGCAACTTCCTGAACAAATTTATCTGATAATCTTTGGGTATGAATTTAGCCTTCAACTTGGCTACCATTCTGTCGCAATTCTTTATCTTCTACTTGCCTTTTCTTCTCCTCTCAGCCTGCAGTTCATCCCACCATAGTGTTTCATGTCCTTTTAACCCGGTGACAACATGTCTCACCTTCTTTTCCTCATAGTCAAAATATTTGTCCATGGATCTTATCCAATCCATCAACTCTTTAGCATCCAAATTTCCTTCATACATTGGGATGTCTATCTTTGCTCTAGCTCCCAATTTAACAACCACTCTCAACAAGCGTTCCTCTACAACATTTTCTCCTGCAACTTCTTCAACTTCTATTTATTCACTTTCTGCATCACTGATGTCTCCAACATCAGGTGCTCTCCACTGCACCGCTTCCATCACCTCCAATATTGCACGAAGCTCTCTCATTTCTCTTTCTATAGCGTGATTGGCTATAGGTGGCTCCACACATCTCCTCGGTGGCATTGTGATGACAGTTTTGTTGAGGAAAAGAAATGAAATAATCTTACTCAAGCATTTTTAGATTCTTCTTGGCTAAAGAAAAATAGACGGGAATATCACCCTATGTTTATAGCCAACAAAAATAACATACTAACCCACAAGTATTAATTACAAGTGCTTAGGCTAGTCTTTTATCAACAAAAAAACTTGCTGGAAATTTAATTTTTATGTAATTTTCTGAATATATCAGTTGCTAAAATAAATGTAAAGATAGAAGTAAAGTCACCAAGATCATAATCAAGACATATGATACATAAAGCAATCCTTTATTTCATTCAAATTCACCAAAGAGTCATTTCTTTACAAAATCTCATACATAATTTTTGGACCAAAGTCAAACTTAGACATCCCCGATGGAAGATACAAAAGGACCTCTGACAAAAAACCAAAACTGAACTCTAAAAGATGGATCAACTTGCCACAGATCGCTGCGCACTCGAATCTACACAATAGCCTTTGTCAGTCATGAAAATTAATTCACAAACAGACAAGTCTACATAGACTATCAAAGATAGATCAACACCTCTGAAAAACAAGTGTCTGAATGATGTGATTCAATCCCGAATATTGTTGTCTACAATAAGACCCTGCTATCATAAAAGAGAATTAGGCTTGTGATGAATAATGAATGAATGAAAACTGAACTATCTCAACATAAACTCAAAGAACAAACCTTAGTATGCTTATTCTTCTATTTTCCTCTTATTCATCCCTTTCCTTTTTCTTTTAAACAAATTAGAATTGGTTGAAGTAGTTGAACCAACTCATTAGTTAATTTAATTAAAATACTCAACTATATTTAGTTAGGGGGAAGAGTAATCATTATAATAAGGGTTGTAAATAAATAATAACTAGTAGGTGGGACCCCTTGTGACTCCCTTTAGTTCATAACAATCATAACATAACCATTAGTTAAGTAAAACACACCTTCTTGTGTCTCCCATCAACATATTCACTTTTGGCAAATTTAGCTCATGAAATTTGAAATAATTAAAAAAAATATTACTCATATATCCAAAATAAAACATGCTGTCCAAAATTTCTTGAAGTCAACAGTCATCAACAATGGATAAAAATAAAAAATCAAAAGCCATATTTCCCAGTCTGCGATGAAACTCTTCCTTGATTGCTGTTGTCCCCTCTTGATTTTCCTGAATTTGTCTTTGGTTGTGCAGATACTTTAGGCCTAATCTCATTGATCACGTGGGACCAATCGTCCCTCAAATGCATCCGACAATACATGGATTTGTCAGAGCCATTGGAGGGTCACAAAGGGGAAACAATGGATTTTCCTTTATCCAGGGCATGGTGGGCCTCAATTTTCAATCTCTTGCTAGCATGGGAGGATTTCACTAGCGAGTGGTCAGGGGAAGCTTGAACAATGGGATTAATAGGCAGAGGAGAAGGCAAGAACAAGTTGGGCCAACCACTATGTTGGGAGACTGTCGAGTGGACAATCTCTTGCCATCAATCATTTTCAGGAACCTTGGGTTGCAACGAGAGATGAGGAGGTATGGGGATACCTGGGGCTTGCGAGGCTTGGAAAGGAGGCCTTTCAGGCCTAGGTTGGACTACTCCCTGCCCAATCCAATTGGAAAATCTGGCCTGAAACAATTGGCCAAGCTATTGTGAATCAACATCAAAATGTATGGAGAACCTGGGCCTTCTTGGGCCTCAGTTCCAATTACCTCTACCTATGTTTCCTCGGCCATGGCTACCTCAACTGAAAAAATTTATCCCTTCATGTGTGATTGATTAACAAATAGTCTTTTAAATAACCATGCATGGCAACTCTTAAAAATATGAAATATATTCGGCTCAACAATGTATCAGACTCATGAAATCCAATCCATACAAATTGTTTTCCTGTTTATCAATGAGCAAGGGGTGAAAAGGGTTCTGGGATATGTGAAGGGTTTGTATTGAGCGAAACATGATACATTGAGGGGAAAAAGAACATGGTTACTGCTCATTGACAACACCAATCAACTGTAAAGCAAACCAATAAAACATCACTGTAATCCACACAAGACACTGCCACTTCCAACTGCCTTAACACCAAAATTCTCTTGACTGTAATCAATCTCAGAACAGGGAGTGAAAAAAATGAATATGGGAAGGTGATGGGATTTGTAATTAGCGAAAAATGAAATAATGGGAAGGAATAAAAATGGTTACTGTTCGTGAAATTAATTAAGTGATCCATAAAACATTCCGCAAAAAGAGATGCACTAACCATCAATCATTTTGACCAAATAACAATTACTGTGTATTTAACTAGTTCACTGTTTGATAATCAACTATCCAACATAGTGCCATCACAAGACAATATGCATTCCAGACAATCTGTAAAGGGGTTTTGTTCCTTTCATTTATACACTTTGCATCTTATAACAATTTTCAAACAGTAACCATTCCCACTCTGTTAACCATCAAAATAAACCACTTCCCATACATTACTTCAATCAACGACTATACTCAAAATCATGTCTAAACAATGAAGTCAGACTATCACTACAATCGGGCTTGTCGTTTAAATGCAATGATATTCGTTAAACATATATAGGCAACAAATCAAATAATCCAGATTAAATTGCAAAATTAGAATTGACACTTAAATAAACAACCAACAATCACCATTCTAACACAAGCTATGCACAGAATAATTCAATCATGCAAGTGTAACTCTGTCACTGTGGAAGCCCAATTAAATGTGACTCTAAAACAATATGCGATCTATCCAACATGATGAGGTATCAACAACATGCCTGTCTTCATAAAACCAATAACCAGATTGCCACACAATCATGCTTAGAACTCCGTGACTATTTCTAAGTGCGGAACCCAAGCTATCCATATTATACACAATGTGAAGCTACCAAAACCCACAATGCAACATCTCCATTTCACAAAACCACACACATAGTCACAGGAAAAAACTCAACCCACCATGCTGATTCATCAATCTAATACGATATGGCTTCAATTTAGTCAAATTGTAATCAATTATGCTATGTAAAACTCAGGATTAACAATTGACAATCATAAGTATGCGGAGGATGTAGTTCATACAATCATCTTGGTTGCAATAACCATTGGCCCCAAAATAACTAACAATTACAATAACCACTATTTGATTGTGTAGAAACACCACACACACAAATGAGCTATGCGTGAGAAACATCAAGCAATTGTAACCAATGCCAACTAAACATCCAAACAATCCTTAGTGAAAAAATACCAGTGACTGTGTATCGACCAACCAATTCCCCACTGTCATAATCAATTGAACTAATGAGATATGGTAACCACATATACCCATGCATCAATTCGAATCGGGGCATCGACCCTCTCAATTAACAATACTGAGTTATTAAACATAAGGAGAGCGACTGTGTGTTGTGTTGTGCGACCACAATGCAGGGTTTAACCTTGTTATAATAGAGGTAGTAACTATAAGCCAAACCATCAAGACTTTCACATGACTAACCGGGTGAGTCTGTATTCAAATTAACCAACAATACACTCAATCCACAATAACCCATAGTAAACCTGATAGAACTGACAATCTTCTCTATAAAACTTCAGACTGGATGACTAAGGGTTTGTTGTGTAGCCAACACAGGGAGAACAAAGCCAACTCCTTGTAATGGTAAAAACTCCCAGGCCAATGGTGCATACACAGAGAGAACCATGACTCATTCATGGACAAGTAACAAATCCATGTTAGGCGGCCATAATAGAAAGGTGAGTCTCTCCTTCGACCTGACAATGTTATTTAATGCGCACGGGGTATAATCCTCATGCTCTTCGATCAAACAACCACAATTATGAGGTGAAGACAGGGTTGAGTAAGAACAGAAAACCCACTTCGTGACCCTTAGTGGTGGAATCACCAATTCCCAAGTGAACAAAACACAATGACGTAGAAATCCTTCAACCATTAAACCCATAAAAGCCAAAGACTGGATATAACGACAAATGCGTGAAGATAGCTATCCACCCGAGACCAAACAAAAAACCTCCAACTAAACTAACAATGATAACAAAAAGCTACCACCTAGGAAGACCAATAAATTCTATGAATTCAATATTATCCCAGGAAGAACCATCCACGCTTCATTCTAAGAATATAATTTCACACAGTTGCAATACTTAGGAAAACACAAACCAATACACCTGAGCCAGTAATCATTTTGATAACCAGAGCAGACTCACAGATGGCCAAAAAAAGACATATCTGTAATCAAATTCCTTAAAACGTGAGTTGGCCGAGTGATTCCTATCTGCTAAGAAACCTGAGCATAACCACAACAACAAGATCTAACAATAGCTCGACCAGGGTGGCAGCTAACGGAAGGAGGAAAGGTGACGTGCAGTAAATGCATGCTGCCTCCACCCACATTTCATTAATTCATCAGTACATGCCAACTGGATCTTCATTAACACCATTAATCAAACCATATATCGAGACCATCACCACATTAAAAGCCAATAGCGCGACCACCAAATTTCTTAACTTGTGCCATACATAAAACAACCACGTACCATATCACAAATTTAAATCGCATAACCATTAATGTCCATTACTTTGTCAAAATGTGCCACCCATATCCTGTCCTTCCAAGATATACCATATGTATATCGACCACATAGCTCAACTACATTGCATGACCATTAAATTGCTAGCTAGGATTTAACCATAACCATTAAGTCTTCTATGCATATAGTATAGTATATATGATAGTTTAAATTCTTCCCCTTTGCAACTGTTGCATTGTTCTTATTTCTTTCCAATTGTTTGCATGTGATATAGTAAAATTGCAGAACTAGATCCCTTTTTCCTTTGCATTTGTCATAGTGTTTTTGCTTTTCTCCAAATTGCCTTTTATGTATTTTCAATAACATGTTTGTTGTGAAGGTGCAATAAGAACATATAGTAATGATATCAATGAATAACATAGGCTGTAATAACATAAGGAACCAACATTTCATAAGCTCAAACCATATCCAATAATAAAAGATCTCATCAACCATGTAAGCTGTGTCGTACATCATCACAACATAAAAAATGAACAGATATGATCTTCAATAGTTCAAGGGGGTCCCACCTACTAGTATTATTTAGCTTTTATAATAATAGGCTTTAGCAACACTTTGCGGGAGAAACTTCATTGACAATTTTAATCATCAACAAACTGACGACTCCACAGGGAAATTTGTTTCCAACAGATTTAGAACTCAGAACTCATGGTTTCACAGACTAAGAACAATAATTTTAGAAGACGTAACTAGAATAATTATGAAATAGGGGGAAGTGAGCGGATTTAATGGAAAGATGACCAGGAATTTGGGAATAATTGATGAAAAGTGTTAAGTATGAGGGGTTTTTACCACTGTATGCATAATCATTCAACTATAATTTCTCTTAACTTTCAAGGAGGAAATTTTTTAGACTTGCTCCTAAAATTTCAATGGATGAAGAAATGGCAAGAAGAGGTGGGAGATAACCAATTCATTATAAGACAACAACATAAATATGTAACAATTTCAAGGGTCCTTCAGAGGAGACATCATAACAGCTGTGCAAGCTTGATTTTTATTGACTAACAATGCTTCGCAGGAGTGTCACTATGGGAGGATTGATTCAACATCTTATTTTGACCAAACACTAAAAGATGATAAGGACAAAAATCATAACAGAAGTAACAATGCATAAATTAAAATAGCAGCAGTAAAAGACACAATTGAAAAACAACAAGGAAGAAAACTTAACTCAGAAGGCAGGAATCAAAGTATTGTAAGCATAGAGAAGAAGCACAAAAAATAAAAGCAGAGCGAGGCTACTAGTATACAAAAATCCAATCAACATTATAAATGTTCACGCCGGCCCCTCACAATACTTCAAGCGAGCACTGTTAGTGCTGTAGGAAAACAATTGTCTCTGTAATTTCCTTAAAATGTATGAGTTAGTGTCCAAGGAAAAAGTAATTTGGAAGGGACCCAACACTTGAGATTATGATATAATTATCAACCCTTTGACGCACATGATTAAATCATCAAGATAAGCATGGATACTAACAAATTCATTGAAAGTTGTGTGTATAGGCATTTTAAAGGTGGTACTTGCATCAAATAAGCCAGAAGGCAGGCATTTGTAAGGCATAGTATCACATTTAGTAATGAAAGTGGTTTTGTGAACTTTTACCCCTTTTACTTTGATTCTCTTGTAACTGTGACTCTACCACCTATTGCACCTATTGCACCGTGACTCTACCACCTATTGCAAAAACATTTCCATCTTGAGAGGAGGGAAGGGATTTCTCATAATCGCTTTCCTGAAAGTTCGAAGACTAATACAAGTTATGATATTATCAGTGGTCCTCGAGGCCGATTCCCAATTTGAAACCCATTCAGGGTGGACTGAAAAAATCATTCCAACCCTTAAGAAATCTCTCAACTCCCTTCGAAAGGGTGCTTCCAGTGTAGAGTTAACACGTTCTTGTTTTTGCCTAGCTAGTTTCATAATATGCTGAACAAGACCAGGATCAAAACCACGAAGATCCTCATAGGACCAAGAAAAAACCTTTTGAGATTCACCGAGTAGCTCAATGGACCCCATCTCTTCTTTAAAAGAACATTGGACATTTATTTTAACATTCGTTGAAGATTCAAGTGTCCTAATGTTTGGTAGGATGGCTTCAACCACCTTCTTTCGTAACTCCTCTTATTTTTGTTTTTCTTTATTGCCTACGACACTCAATGAAAATGAACTCTCAAGAGGAGTCAAGCCCTCAGGAATATTATTATTTTCTATGGATATAATCTCCTCAGGCTTAAGAGGTTCATTTTGAATGACAACACAAATTATCTCATCGTTAGGGATGGCCTTCCAAGATCCTTCATTTTCAGGAATGTATGGACGATGTCAAGATTGAAAAACACAATCAGGACTATGAGGAAAAAGTTGTTGATTAGGAGAGGCTGAAAAGACAACTAACTGATTAGCCATTGAATTCAACTCCTTCTTAAAATGAGTGATGTTTAAAGATAAAAGGTTCAAGAAAAGTGCCCAAATGGTTTGGGAGTATCGTTCCATCAACTTGTTGCTAGGAGGGCATATCCTACGTATCAGGTTCACAACAAGATTATAATTTCCGAAAATTGAAAGGTGACCACAACCAAAATTAAGGGAGTTCTCAATACCTAATAATAGAGCTTTGAATTCAACAACATCATTTGAACAAGAAAAATCTAACCTGTAAGACAGATTATGAATTTCCCCTACAGGAGAAACTACGATAACGCCAACCCATTACCTTCATTAGAGTAAGAACCATCAAAGTGCATATGCCATATATCCTCATCTAAATCAATTTTTTCCAAAGGAATACTATCCTCTTCAAAAAATATGGAATACACTCCTAGGTCTTCTTTGATATAGTTTATGGTAGGTTGCAGAACACTCTCTATGTAGGGTGAAATTATTCCCTCTCTAAGGACTATAATATTCTTACCATTCCAAGGAATGGATAAATGTGTCCCATCGAGCGAGAGGTATCCACCTATTAAGGATTTCCAATCTCTCCCGAAGATAATTGAGTAATTTCTTATAGGTATATCAATCATCTAAATGCTAAGGGTTGTCCTTATCTCAGGATGAGCGCATAAAACCAAGGTTTCATCCTTAATCTCGCCTATGGTTGTTTGGTGTAGACTATTATAGGAGAGCATGCTTCTGGCATTTTCATTTGTACAAGACAAACCTAGCTCTTCCATAATAATCTTTGACATCACACTTGGGCCTGAACCACCATCTATGAGGCAACAATGGGAAATCTTATCCATGATCTTTACAGAAATATAAAAAGGTTTTTTTTTTACAGGGTATCTAAAGTTATGTACACCTACTTTATTTACAGAAGAATCCTCTTCGTTTACCTCTTCAGAAAGATTGGATACAATGAAAGCTTTTCCTTCCATGAATTATTTCAGATGCATCTATTGTTCAAGAACGACAACCATGTCTAGGAGGGTTGCATCTACTTTGATGTTGGCTAATTGATTCAAGATATTGTATTTGAAAGAGGGGGGATGAGGAGTGATTCCTTGACTCTTAGGAATTTTAGGAACCTGGGGAGTAGCAGTGGGTGAGGATGAGATTGGGGTAGAAGAACTGTGGGGAGAATCAAATTTTCCCTTGGGAACGTAGGCTTTATTCTTAGTTTTGATGACCATGACATCCTCTGGCTCTGCAAAGTCTAGGAAAATGATAGTAGCTTTTGGTCTTTTACCAAAGATATTATCTTTGGCACTCTTCTTTACCTCACATGTGGTTTCTTCGTGGTGTTCCTCACAAAAGTTACACCAACTCTAAGGCAGGATAACTTTAGGCTGAATTTTTTTTTCAATTGGATTTCTAAAAGGGGGTGCATAAGAGGATGAAGCTCCAATGGTGAGAGGGGAGACGACACCCTTCCACTCAAATGCTATCATATGATTTTTCATATATTGTACTAGTTGTAAGAGAGCGTACATGTCTGTCTAACTGATTCTCCTTGGGGAAGACCAGATCTTTCAAGCTATTCTTCATACTCTAAGCAAGTATGCAGAACATAACCAAGGTTATCAATGGATTTTTCCTCAAGCCTATGATGGTAGGGAGAAGGAAATGCATTGCAGTAATGCATGCAAGCAACTTGTTTCTAAGGGTGGATAAGTTTGGGGATTTGATTGTACAACTTGGTGAAACACAAGTTGAAATAATTGACGGTCTCACCATCATTATAGGTGACATTATTGTATTCCCTTAACTTCTCAGTGGGTCTTTTGGATTGCCCATAAGTGGATCGGAACCAATAGATTAAATCCTCCCAAGTAGACAG
The DNA here is from genome assembly GCA_010110895.2 of Picea sitchensis. Taxonomy (NCBI): domain Eukaryota; kingdom Viridiplantae; phylum Streptophyta; class Pinopsida; order Pinales; family Pinaceae; genus Picea; species Picea sitchensis. Next base: position 12,173 of record SNQJ01S0133032.1, on the reverse strand, counting down.
GATCTTAGGAGGAAGATCAAAGAAATTGGTCACAACCTTTCCTTCCAAGGAATTGACGAACAAGCACATGCAAGTGTCATTGTCGTTAGCCCCTATGTTATGAAAAGCATTGGAAAATGCCACTAGGTGTTCATTTGTGTTGACATTGTTATTTCCTAAAAACTTAGGCAAATTCTCTTTAAAATTCGGAAGTGGACGAGTAGCAGGTGCTAGGTTAAGAGGAGAGGACACATGCCATGGTGTGGTTGTGGTGTCTTCTTCGAACTGAAAAAAGCCCATACTTTTTAATGAATTTGGTGGGGTTTGTAGTGGATTGGACAAGGATATGGTGGCTATATAAGCTACCAATCACTTATGATGATGACTATTGATAATATGGAGCACTTCCAGTGCCACCAGAGCCACCACTAGATGCCATCTTGTGGATGATAGACGAGGGAAAGAAAGATGAGTTGGATGAATCAGATAACATTCTCCTTAGATCACGTTGTTGGGAAGATAACACAACGTTTCTTCTTCCTATTTCAGCAATAGGATTGATTTCGGGTGACAAGCCTCTTCTTCTTCTAGAAGCACGAGATTCTAAGGACATGAAAGAAAAGGCCAAAACTGAAGAAAAGGAAGATTACTGCTGATTTCTAGGATGTCTACGTCTAGCTTCGAATTGTTCTTGAATACTAATATCTCGTTCAATTGCTACCCAAGAACGGTTAAGCTCAACACGGGTCCCGACAGTGTCTAAAATAGTATGAAACAAGTTCAAAGCAATACTGGTCTGTTCTTGGAGACTGGGCTCAAGATTGGGCTGCCTCACAACATGAACGGTCATTAATAGAAAAACAGTCAAATAATCAATATCATAAAAAGAAAGATGTATCGATGAAAATCGAGTATAAAAATTAACCAGAGAGATATCGAAGATATCCCCAGTATGGTTGCCAAATAAATGTTGAGGAAAATATATGAAATAATCTTACTCAAGCATTTTCAGATTCTACTTGGCTAAAGAAAAATAGACGGGAATATCACCCCATGTTTATAGCCAACAAAAATAACATCCTAACCCACAAGTATTAATTACAAGTGCTTAGGCTAGTCTTTTATCAACAAAAAAGCTTGTTGGAAATTTATTTTTTATGTAATTTTTTGAATATATCAGTTGTTGAAATAAATGTAAAGATAGAAGTAAAGTCACCAAGATGATAATCAAGACAGATGAGACATAAAGCAATCCTTTATTTCATTCAAATTCACCAAAGAGTCATTTTCTTTACAAAATCTCATACATAAATTTTGGACCAAAGTCAAACTTAGACATCCCCGATGGAACATACAAAAGGACCTTTGACAGAAAACCAAAACTGAACTCTAAAAGCTGGACCAATGTGCCACAGATCGCTGCCCACTCGACTCTGCACAATAGCCTTTGTCAGTCATGAAAATTAATTCACAAACATACAAGTCTACACAAACTATCAAAGATAGATCAAAACCTATGAAAAACACGTGTCTGAATGATGTGATTCAACCCTAAATATTGTTGTCCACAATAAGACCCTGCTATCATAAAAGAGAATTAGGCTTGTGATGAATAATGAATGAATGAAAGAACTATCTCAACATAAACTCAAAGAGAAAACCTTAGTATGATTCTGCTTCTATCCTCCTCTTGTTCCTCCCTTTCCTTTTTCTTTTAAACAAATTAGAATTGGTTGACATAGTTGAACCAACTCATTAGTTAAGTTAATTAAAAGACTCAACTATGTTTAGTTAGGGGGAAGATTAATAATTATAATAAGGGTTGTAAATAAATAATAACTAGTAGGTGGGACCCCTTGTGACTCCCTTTAGTTCATAACAATCATAACACAACCATTAGTTAAGTAAAACACACCTTCTTGTGTCTCCCATCAACATATTCACTTTGGAAAATTTAGCTCATGAAATTTGAAATCATTTTCAAAAATATTACACATATATCCAAAATAAAACATGCTTTCCAAAATATCCTGAAGTCAACAGTGATCAACAATGGATAAAAATAAAAACTCAAAAGCCATATTTCCCAGTCTGTGATACAACCCTTCCTTGATTGTTGTTATCCCCTCTTGATTTTCCTGAATTTTCCTTTGCCTGTGCAAAGCCTTTAGGCCTAATCTTGCTGATCATGTGGGAACAATAATTCCTAAAATGCATTCAGAAAGACACAGATTTGTTAGAGCCATTGGAGGGTGAGGAAGGGGCAACAATGGATTTTCCTTTATCAAGGGCATGGTGGGCCTCATTTTTCAATCTCTTTCTAGCATGGGAGGATTGCAATGGTGAGTGGTCAGGGGAATCTTGGACAATGGGATTAATAGGCGGAGGATCAGGTAAGGACAAGTTGGGCCAGCCACGATGTTGGGAGACTGTTGGGTGGACAATATTTTGCCATCAATCATTTTCAGGAACCTCGGGTTGCAATGAGACATGAGGAGGTACGGGGATACAGGGGGCTTGTGGGGCTTGGAAAGGAGGCCTTTCAGGCCTAGGTTGGACTACTCCCTACCCAATCCAATTGAAAAATCCAGCCTGAAATAATTGGCCAGGCTCTTGTGAATCAACATCAAAATGTATGGAGAACCTAGGCATTCTTGGGCCTTGGTTCCAATTACCTCTACCTTTGTTTCCTCAACCATGGCTACCTCGTGTTAAGAACCAAACATCAATATAGCATATAAAAACCTCAGGAAAAGTACTCAATGCCTTGAAAAAGAGATAATTTTTGACAATAAGCCTCTTCGAGGGGGCAACCTCCTTTTACCCCACTTAAATGTTCAAGTACAAGATGATTCAAAATGAAAATGTCTCCTTGGTATATATAGGAGACTAGGAGGTATAATTACAAATAATGGCTTAAATCTGACATAATT
>SNQJ01S0133031.1:0-25729 GCA_010110895.2 Picea sitchensis | reverse complement strand
CATCGGGCTATACCGCATGGTTATATGCTATTACAAATGACCACGGGCCGGGGCTAAGCCCCGGCCCGACCCCCCGCCCACATTACAATTTCGTAAATTCAAATATATTCAATTACATATATGTAATAAGAACCAATGTGTGGCCCAATGGCCGGGCAGTTGGGTGAAGGCGTGGGCTGTGTGGGGAGGTCCGGGGGTCGAACCCCGCGGCCTCCAATATATTTTTCATATAAGAACTAACCAATATAAAGGTGCCAGGTGGCAACCCTTGATTGGGCCATGTGGCATCAAACCACCAATCATAGAACGACACGTGTCATCACATCATTCGCCTCTACCAACCAACCGGATCCTGCCATGTCATCAGATGTCACATCATTATACAGATGGTACGACCCTGCCACGTCACTGTACAGACTGTACGAACAGGTACAGTCAGCGTCTAATTTTTTTGCCTGTTTGGCTTGGAGGACAGATCGCGATATCTCCTTCATACGGACTCCGTTTGAGAAAGTAAATATACCACCAGAATCAGGAAGATGAGACAGACGCAATGTCACTGTTTTCGTCGCATTCCGAGCACTTTGAAAATTGAGCAAAATTTGATCCCCTGATCACTAGAGAAGAAGAAGCTTTGTGCAAAGAAAGCTCTATGTGTAGATCTGTTGCCCTAGTGCGCAATGTTCTACTTGATCTGTGAAGCTTTGTGCCAAGAAAGAAAGAGGTCATATCTGAAAGAAAGAGATCATATCTGCAAGAAAAGAGGTTGATACTGAAGAAAAGAAGCAAGATTTGAATACGTTGTACTCTAAGAAAGGTAAAAGTAGGAATTTCTGAAAGAAAGAGGTCAGATCTACAGAAAAGAGGTAATATTTGTAAGGTCTGTGCTCTGATAAAGGCAAGAAAGTTCTAGATTTGAAATCTTTGTGCTCTGTAGAAGTAAGATAAGTGGAAATGTGTGTTTCTAGAACATGGATCTGTTAATGTTTATGCCATTATTATAGTTCTTTGCATTCAATAGATAAGAGCATCATAAGAACAAGATCATTGAGAAATACACATTCACAAGAGACACAACATTTATCCTGGGAAACACTCTAGGGGAAGAAAACCCAACAAAAACTTCCTTATCATAAATTGCCAATACAATGTTCAAGAGATAACTCAAACCAATACAGACAGTCCTCCCCAAAAGATGCACCACTCTTCTTCTCCTCTCTCCAACTGGTAATTGCAGCTTGATTCATAAGAGAATGAGCAAGTGAGTTGTGTGATAAAGTGAGGTGCTAGCCTCCCTATATATACAAGACTGGCATGTGTGAAAGGGTTTCACTGGCAGGCCCGACCTCTCACTCTGGGTGGGTAAACCCACCTTTAATTTAATTCTGGGCCTCAATAATAACTGCTGGGGCCGACTTCTTATTCTGCCTATTACAATTGTCCGATGACCAATCCGCAAAAGGGGATTTGGTCCTATTACAATTACCGACATGATTAATCCACAATGGGGATTAATCTAAGGAATAAAATAACAATAATAATAAGAATACTCTTCACAGTTACATTATTTCAACACTCCCCCTTAACAAGAAGGGTCTTCTTCAAAAACATCAGGCGAGAGAGGTCTGCATCATCAGTGGCATTAGGAGGACAGTATCGTCAATATCATATTGAAGCATTGGCTAACATATTTACAAGTCATCAAAAGTTTTCTTCATCGACAACATCATCATTCTCAAAAGAATGACATCATCATCTGCATCAAAATGTATTAGTAAAAATGATACCTCATCACAGCACTAGGCTGGCACATCACAGTACTACACTGGCTCAATGTCAGCGGTTAAGATGGTAGATCAGTGTCAGTCACATATTTCTTTACGTCTAACAACGAGGTCATAAGAAAGGAATCATCTTTCTTTACGTCTAACAACCAGGTCAGAAGCAAGGAATACATCATCATCTCTCTTTACGTCTAACAACTAGGTCAGAAGTAAGGAATCATCTTGCTTTATGTCTAACAACGAGGTCAGAAGCAATGAATCCACAACGTCATGCTTTACGTCTAACAACGAGGTAAGAAGCAATGACTCATCTTGCTTTATGTGTAACAGTGAGGTCAGAAGCAAGGAACACACAACATCATGCTTTACGTCTAACGACAAGGTCAGAAGCAATGACTCATCTTTGTTTACGTCTAATAGCGAGGTCAGAAGCAAGGAACACACAACGTCATGCTTTACGTCTAACAACGAGGTCAGAAGCAATGACTCATCTTGATTTACGTCTAACAACAAGGTCAGAAACAAGGAACATAAAACGTGATGCTTTACGTCTAACAACGAGGTCAGAAGCAATGACTTATCTTGATTTACGTCTAACAACAAGGTTAGAAGCAAGGAATAAATATACTCCCCCTTTCAGGGAGGTTCCTTTCAAAATATACCAAGCTTATCTCGAAAGTGTTCAAACTTTACATGAGATAGGGGTTTGGTCAACATGTCAGCAACCTGTTCATCCGTGCTAATGTACTGGAGCTTCAAGGCTCCTCTCTGTACCATGTCGCAGATGAAATGATAGAAGATCTCTATGTGCTTCGACCTGTCGTGGAACATAGGATTCTCTGTCATCTTTATGCAGCTTTGGATGTCACATAGAATCACGGTTGCTCTCATCTCCAAGTCAAATAGGCCAGTCAACAACTTTCAAAGCCATATAGCTTCGCAGCTAGCAGAACATGTGTCAATGTACTCTGCTTCTGCTGTGCTGAGAGGAATACTAGATTGCTTCCTACTCTGCCATGAGATCATGGCTGATCCCAAACTGAAACAACATTCGAAAGTGCTTTTTCTGTCTGCAATGCTTCCTACCCAATCTGCATCAGTATATCCACTCAATGTGAAGTCATGATCTCCTTCATAGATGAGACCATAATCCATTCTACCTTTAAGGTACCTCATCACATGTTTTGCAGCCACTAGGTGAAAACGTCTGGGCTCTACTAGAAACTGACTCAAGGTGTTCACTACAAAATAGATGTCTGGTCTGGTGTTCATCAGGTACATTAATGATCCAATAATCTATCTATACATTGTGGCATCTATCAAGTCTGGCGAAGTATTGACCAACAGCTTCAGCTTCGCTTCCATGGGTGTATTCATGGGCTTGCATTCTATCATGTCGAATCTCTTTAAGATTTCGACCGTGTACTTCCCTTGGTTAAGGAAGATTCTTTCTGGAATCTGCCATACCTCAAGGCCTAAGAAGTAATGCATTAGACCAAGGTATTTCATTTCAAATTTTGCGGCAAGTCTCTGCTTACATTCAACGATGAGATTTTCTTCTCCAATTAAGAATAAGTCATCGACATACAATAGTAAGATTACTGGTTCATTATCCATAATTTTTAAGTAAAGATTTGAGTCTGCTTTACTCTTGGTAAAGCGTAAGCTCGTCAAGAAACTGTCTATACAACCATACCAAGCTTTGGGAGCTTGCTTCAATCCGTATAAGGATTTCTTCAATCGACAGACATGAGACTTCCTGTCTTCAACCTCAAATCCTTGGGGTTTCTCTATATACACTTTCTCTTTGATAACACCATTCAGGAAAGCTGTCTTCACGTCCATATGGTGTAGCTTCCATTTCATCTTGGCAACAAGAGATATAATGGTTCTGATCGAAGTGTATCTGGACATAGGAGCGGATGTATCTTCATAGTCAATGCCTTCCTTCTGGGAAAAGCCACGAGTGACAAATCTTGCTTTATATTTCTCAATACTTCCACCAACAACATGTTTTATTTTGAAGAGCCATTTTGATGATACCACATCCTTACTTTTTGGTCTGGGAACTATTTCCCATACATCATTCTTTATTATGGATTGGTATTCCTCTGTCATGACATCTACCCATTCCTTCTTTTGAATGGCCTATTCAAAGCATATTGGTTCTTCATCAAGTAGATTGCAGATCAAAGCCGTGTAACTAGAGAATGGCTTTGGTCTTTTCACCTGCCTTATGGTTCCTTATGGAACACCATACTTCTCTCCATCTTGTATAAGCTCTCTTGCCCAAGAAGGCTTTCTTTTATGGGAGAAGGTCATATGAGGAGGTTCTTGAACTTTTGATACATCGTGATCTTCAGGAGTCTCCTCATCAGGAGAAGTTATGACTTCCCTTATAGGTTCTGCAGTTCTGGGAACTTCCCTCACATATTCTGTAGTCCTGGTATTTACAGGTTCCTCTTCATACATTTCTTCAAGCTGACATATTCTTGATTTCTTAAGTACTGCTTCTTCATCAAAGGTCACGTCCCTACTGATCTCAATATGGCAGTGACCAAGTATGTAGATTCAGAAGGCCTTGGATACCTCACATTATCCCACAAATATTCCCTTCTTTCCAGATGGTTCCAGCTTGTTTTTTTTCTCTTTCAGTATAAGAATAAACACTGAACAACCAAATATTTTGAGATGGCTTACCTCTGGCTTCTTTCCAGTGAACATCTCTTCAGGAGTCTTGAACCCAACTGCACTATGGGATAATCAGTTCTGCACATAAAAAACTGCCATTGCTGCTTCTGCCCATAAGCACATAGGAAGATATTGATCGTGAATCATGGTCTTTATAGCTTCCATAATTGTTCTGTTCTTCCTTTTAGCTACACCATTTTGTTGAGGATTGTAGAGAGTAGTGAGTTCCCTCTTGATCCCAACATCTCTGCAGAAGTTCACGAACTCCTTTGAGGTATATTCTCCTCCATTATCTGACCTGAGTATCTTAATCTTTCTTTTGGAAAGATTCTCTATCAAGGCTTTGAATTCCTTGAATTCAGATACTTCATCTTTAGATTTTAAGAAATATATCCGGTCTTCGCGGAGAATAATCATCAATAAATGATACATAGTATACATACTCTCTAATGGAGGATGATGGCATTGGAGCACACACGTATGAATGAATGAGTTACAATACTCCTCCTGCTATCCTTTTTGGAAAGTGTTAAGCCTAATATTGGCTCATACCACTTAATTGGGAGCATATTAGATTAGTAATGTTATTTTATTTATGTCGACTTTAGGCCATTAGTTTGTAATTTAGATTAGTAATGTTATTTTATTTATAGGCTTTAGGCCATTAAACCTCCCTGTCTCTATATATGCACCAAGGAGACATTTTCATTTTCTGAATCATCTGTACTTGAACATTTAAGTGGGGTAAAGGAGGTTGACCCCTGAAGAGACTTATTATCTAAAAATTATCTCTTTTCAAAGGCGTTGAGTATTACTTTTCACGAGGTTTTTCTATGCTATATTGATGTTTGGTTCTTAACATATGGTATCGAGCTCAAGGTCTTGGGGTTTTAAACATACATCTGAGACACGGTGGAATTTTCGATATAACTTTTTTTATGCAACGTTTCGGAGGAACGACTTGAAAGGTATTTAGAAGACGGATCAAGGTACGTTGGGTTCAAAATTCAGCTCACAGGGCAACATACTTTCGTAGATACATCCTGTACGAGATAGGGTTCTGGAGTCATCCGGAAATGAGTCATTGTAGAACTATAAAATTTTTTTTCTTAACGTTTTGAATACGAACTCTGAAGAACATTTACAGAAATTAGTATTTTATCTGTGGTAAAATTTTAGCTTCTGGAGTCATCTTAAATTTGTAGACACCACATTAATAAGATAAAGAGATTATCGATAGCCCTATTGACTAGTCTCAAGAAAGGTGTTCCAAAGTAAAAACCATCATAACTTCTTCCTAGAGACATCAAATTGAATGGGACTTGTTTCATTGGATCGTGAACAGTCCTGTAGTATTTTGGGTGTGAGTTTTAGAATTTTATATCAATTATTTTGTCACGAGGGCACACTATACAAGTGAGATCTCCTAGAAAGGCCAAAATCGACAAGTTGTGGGAAGTTACCATAAATTCACTTGACACATCAATTTTGATCAGACTGTGGCATTGCCGAAGAAATATTAGAGAAATACATAGAGAAATTTTCATACCGGAAAGGGCCGAAACTTGGGAATACAATAGAAGAAATATTGTCTATCAGAGCCACCCTCAAAATAAAGGTTCACAAGTGATACTTGGCCAACATGCCACCCAAAAGGGAACTTCTACGCAAATAAGCCTCAGGACAATCCTACTTGGACTCTTGATGGAAGGTGAAGAAATGCATAGGGACATAAATGATTTGAAAAAGAAGATAGTAACAAAGATGAACTACAAGAGATGGAAGCTAAGTTGGAGGCAAAGATGGATGGTTTAAAGAGGATATCATGGAAGTATTGAAGAAAAATTTAAGTAATAGAAGACACACGAAAGTGAAAATGCATCCCATGGAAATTCATGGCGAGGACACCACCGAGAAGGTGAATCAAGAATGGAAAATCAACTTTGGGTTGAAGACCAACCATGTTCCTAAGATCGATATGAGGAAGTTTGATGGCAAGGTTTAATCCATGGATACTTCGGATGGAATAACTTTGATCTCCATAGTGTGCCACATACAAAGGGCTGGTGCTTCTTTATGTTAGAACCTAATCAATTTGTTTTGGTATCGATGGCTTTTTCTCGCCAAAATCACTTGTCACTTGGACAATTTTTAGGAAAGAAATGATATCACACTATGAGGATACAATGAGCAATACCTTCTTTAGCCAATTGATAAATCTCCCGCAAAAGGGTTCGATTCACAGAGCACATTGAGAACTTCAAAAGATTGAATATAAAGTAACCGACCATTTCCCGGATAGACACTTGATTGATGTATTCATAGGAACTTTAAAGGATAACATTCAACATGAGGGGTTAAGCCTTTGGGAACCCAAATCATTGGAGAATGCATTTAAGGTGGCAAGAAATGTTGAAAGTAAAAATATGGCTATGGCTACTAGAGGACCTATCCTAACATCTATAGAGAACAATGCTCCTTCTCCTAAAACACCCCTCTCAACCTACGAGGTTGACACTTCAACAATTGGAAGAAAGAAAGCAAAAGGTTTATTAACTTTTCAATTGTGACAACAAGTACGGTAAAGGGACATAAGTGTGTGAGAAGAAATTATTCTACATAGATTGAGAGGAAGAAAGAACAAGAACAAGAACCATCTCCCGATGAAAGCGTAAGAAACAATTTGCGTCACGAAGAGTTGACTCCCGCGATATCGTGCAATGCATTGGTTGGAATTATCACTCCTCAAACCCTCAAGATCGAAGGATACATCAAAAGAAAAAGGTAATAGCCTAATTGATTACGGAAATTACTCATAATTTCATTCACCATAAATTAGCCAAAGATCTCAATTGCTTTGTATATCGGTGCCAGAGTTTCAAGTAATGATTGGATGGAGGAACTGAATTGCTTTCCGAGAAAATGCAATAAGATCAATCTTACTATGGGGGAATATGTAATAGACATTAATGATTTCTATACCCATGGGTGGTGCATATGTTGTACTAGTCCAATGGTTACAATCATTAGGAACAATGGCTTTTAATTTTCAAGAACTTTTCATGAAATTTTTATCGGAAGGAAAAGAAATTGAGTTGAGGAGTATCATAGGAAGCGGTAAGGTGATAAGCTCTAGCGGCTTGACAAAATTATTGAAAAGAGGGGCATCAAGGCATTATTGCAAAACTATGCTCACTAGATGTTCAAACATCTAAGACATCATTCCTCAATATCTCAAAGGATCATTGATAAGCATTCCAGTATTTGAAGATATTCCCCAAGGTCTCCACCCACCGAAATCATGATCATGAAATTCACCTAATTCTGAGGTGTTCCTCCTAACATCATGCCATCTAGAGGATACCCTTATGCTCATAAGAGTGAAATTGAGCACATGGTTGAAGAAATGTTAGAGGCAGCATTATTAGACCTAGCCAAAGTTCTTACTCACCAATGGTAATGGTATTCAAAGAAAGATAACTCATGGCATTATGTGTCCAGTTATAGAGAGCTCAACAGATCACTATTAAAGATAAGTTTCCCATTACGTGATTTATGAATTGTTAAGATGTATGAACTACATGGAGCAATCTATTTTGCAAAATTGGATCTCGGATGCAGGTACATCATCGGATCAGAATGAAGGAAGAGATATCCCAAAAGCAACATTCAGAACTCATGAAGAGCCGTATGAATTTTTGGTCATGCCTTTTGGCCTTACAAATGCACCTTCCACATTCCAAGGGTTGATGAATTCCATTTTCAATCCCTTCCTTAATTTGTGTTAGTATTTTTGATATACTAATCTATAGCAAATCTTGGGAGGATCATGTGCAACATGTTGACAAGGTGATACAACTACTAAAGGAGCAACAACATATGCTAAACCATCCAAATGTTTCTTTGGAGTAAAAGAATTAGAGTATTTGGGTCATATTATCTCATGAAGGAATCCAAGGTAGCAGACCTAACAAGATTAAGGCCATGATGGACTGACGATTCCCAAAACATTAAAAATCTTACTTAGAGGATTTTGGGTTTGACAGTTACTACCACAAGTTTTGTTGAACTATGGAAGAATAGCAGCACCTTTAACAGTACTAACTTATGAAGGATGCATTTTCATGAACTCGAGGCAACTAAATATTTTGAAAAACTTAAAGAAGTGATGTGTCACGACTCCTGTCTTGACCACTCAGACTTCACAAAAACCTTTGTGTGGAATGTGATACTTACCGAGGAAATGGAATTGGTGTTGTCTAATGTCACGAGAAGGAAGGCCCCTAGCTTTTGAAAGTCGACCCTCAGGGGAGGGACTTACACAAACCCATTTATGAAGGAAATGATGGCAATACTACATGCATTGAAAAAGTATACCTAATTGGTAGGCACTTCAAGGTCAAAACGGATGATGATAGTGCCCAAATACTTCTTGGAACGAAGACTATCTTAGGAAGAACAACAAAATGGGTAACCAAGATGTTGGTATGATTTTTGAAATCGTATATAAAAGGGGAAGAAAAAATGTTGTGGCGGATGCACTCTCAAGAAAGGATGAAGATGTTGAGGCCTTTTCTTTGTATATCTCGATCATCCAACCGATTGGATAATAGAAACAGGGATGAATGGAAAAATGGCCGAAAAAGTGGACTCTCATTCAAAAGTTCTGTGAGTTCAGTGATCGAGATACATTTACATGGAAAAAATGATTCACTATGGTACAAAGATGCGTATATTTGTAAGAACTCCCAACTCAAACAAAAGGCACTTGTGGAATTGCACACCTCTCCGATGGGAGGGCACTTTCGGGATTTTGAAAACCTACCATAGAATTCGAGAAAGGATTTTGTTTGGGATGGCCTTAAAGCCCGATGTTCAGGTTGTGGCGAGAATGTGGTTTGCTAACAAATAAGGTGGAGATAATTAAGACCCGGGTCTTTTACAACCATTATCATCCCAAGTCGGCCAGGAGGAGGTTTCCATGGATTTCATCCACGGGGGTTACCAAAGTCGAAGGAAAAGTGTCATGGTGAATTTGTTGATAGTGACCAAGTATGCACACTTTTGTGCACCTATCACATCCCTTCAAAGCTAGTAAAGATGCCACCACATTCATGGAGACAAATCAAAAACTACATGGAATCCCAAAAATTATTGTAAGTAATGAGAGATCCCATATTCAGGACATTTTTGGGTGAAATTTTCTTGTTTGGGTGCTCAAGTGGCTCATAGTTCATCCTATCATCCTCAATCACGATGGACAAAGGCTGAGATAGTGAAAAATGTATGGAAGGATACCTTAGTTGTTTTGTCTCGATAAGAAACAAACACAATGGTTCAAATGGTTACCCTTGGCCCGGGGAATGGTGGTATAACACTTCCTTTCACCTTTGCAACAAAAATGACACCATTTATGGCACTTTATGGACCACCCTCCTTCCATCTTCTTCTCTAAAAGAAAAAATCTAAGGTTCAGCGGTGGAATATCACATCGAGAATCAACAACAAAATTCTCGAAATCTTAAGGACAACCTGACCATGTCACGGAGTCGCGTGAAACAACAATCAGATCAACATGTAGTGAAAGAAGTTTTGAAGTAGGGGATTGGGTATTTTAGGGCTACAACCATACAAATAGATGTCCACATTATCCACATTTTTGGTCATCGGGATGATGTCATGGCGGTCATCATGATAATAGAAAAATCAAACTCTTTATTAAGAACATTTTTTCATGAGAAAGGTTACACTTGTCGGTTTCGAGAGAAAGCATAATTTAAAAGATAGTTCGCAAGCTCCATATATACTCTCCTGCGAAAAATCCTTCATTTCCGCAGACTACATTCATCTTGACTGCGAACCTCTCACACTGTCTCAATGGTTAGGGTGCGGACATGTTTTCTAAAGAAGGAAAATAGATGAATTCTCAATCCTTCTAGAAAGAACTTCTAGAAGGGTGAGTTGGCTTCGAATGGTTGGCAAAATCATGACTTTCCGGATATCTTGGGATCATTCCCTATCCAAGTAACTAAGTTATCTTCTACTATATATTGAGGAGATTGCTCATGGAAAGGTTAACAAGAACAATAATAAGAAAGACTATAACCAAGCTAGTAAGAGATTGATTGGAGAACGAGTGCAAGACTGTATGGAGGTGAAGCTACAGCAACAAAGGATGACAACAAAGTCATCTTATGTGGTTGATTTCTTCATGCAGCGAGCAAGTGTGTGTGTCGGAACTAAAAGCCATTGAAAGGAGATCTCGACATCAAGGCTCGGGTTGTATATTCTCTTTTAGTTAATTCAATATGAATATGTCCCTTTCCCATAATGATGATGTCATCTTATTACATGATTCCTTGATCACATGTATAGACTAGATATTGAATACATTAATTTGCTTGTGCCCGATTGGTTTTATGCTGACATTTTGATTGGACAACACAAAAGAGCATTGAAGCGAAGCAGAGAACAACAGAGATTTAAGGAGGGCGTTCACAAGGTATGTCCACTATCCACTTCTCTTGGTTCATTCAATAATCTAAATCTAGGAAAAGAGTAGTATTGTCTTGTTTTGTTACAGATCGAGGTGGATCTAGGGGGATCAGTTAATGTCCGCACTCCACAATTTATCATTAACAAAATTGACTCCAATGGGGACTATCCCTTTTGTCTTTTTGGCTTTTCGGATTTTCTGTGGCCATTTGCTTTGGTTTCACATTTCTCCTATCCTATCAATCTCAGAGTCTTCAGGGGATGCCACAGTGACATACAGGTCTAAAGCCAGTTTGATCTTTGCTTAGTTTTTCAAATTTTTTAATACTTTGATGGATTCCATACTTGTGCCCATTAGCAGCCTGCGAGAATCTTAATAGTTCACACCACAGCATATCTTAGAGTGTGAACTATCCCACGTGCACATTGAAGTGGCACGAAGTTTACATTCATACTTGTGTCCAAAACTCTGCTTGGTGATTTTAAAGAGATTTTGGAATCAGAAGTTTTGACTTTTCTGTGCTTCCCGATGCAAGGTTGATTTAAGTTTTGACTCTTTGGATTAGCGGCTTAGCTCTTTTTTTTCTTTTGCTTGTTGGACTTGATCTAGGGTTTCTAGGCTTGTTCTTACCTTGATTACTTGACTTTCATCTCTTAACCCTTTTTAGCATTTTTCTTCTCTCTGATTAATGAGGTTGAATGTGTTGTATTGGTTGAGAATGATGATTGATTGGATATTAAGATTTTGATATTTCTCTTGCACTTGTTGGTCCAAAGGACAATTTTTTCATTTGCCTTGAGGAAGCTCTTTTGGTTTTGTTTGTTTTGCTTCCGCCGAAAGTTTTGGATTGGATTATTTGATTGGATTTTTATATATTGGTTTCTGTTCTCATTCATTAGAGTTCTTCTTGGAAAGTGGCGCATTTTGTTTTCTTTCAAGATCTTTGTTTTGTCTTCGAAACACTATTAAAAATCAAGATTCTAGAGTATTGGACTTTTGAATAAGACATTTAGAAAGCATTCAATAATACATGATTTTTTGCATTCATATCAAAAAGGGAAGTGAGAATTGGTACATTGTCATGGTGAGATTGATTCGAGAGCTGTTCCCTCTCTCCCATAACTAGGATTCATCGAATGAGAAGATTACATTACATCATATCTTTGCATTGATTAGGTCAGAATCACACATCATTGAGTTTCACCTACGTTGCCTTTGAGTAAACAACAAACATTAAAAGCGTTAGCAATAAAAGTGATCTAGTAACTCCTTTTATGGGGCTCTTTACACCAACTTTAGCTAGGTTAGTGCTTTGGGTGAAGACATATCAATGCTCAAAAACACACAATAATATCTTGAGTAGAGTGTAAAATTCCATTGGCATATTGTCACAGGAAGCCAGCTAACACAAGGGTCAAGCATTAGGTTGCATTGGTGTTGGCGGGGATACTAACACCTGTTCTGTTGACATCGGTGTAGAGATTGCCGCATGTATTATGGGGGTCACTCCGGGGTATACCCACAATTGAAGGTGGAAGCCTTTGAGTTGATTTGGACGTGCCCTGCCTGCGTGTGGATGGGGCCCGGCTTATTTATTTCAGGCATTACATTTGTCTGTGGTAACCTTAGTAGCTCTTCTCTCTAGGATCTTACCCAAGATGACTGTGGATGGGAAAGTCTCCGTGGTACCTGAAATCGACGTTGATCCGGACTCACTTTCGGGCTCCTTGGAGGGTATACGATTATGTGTGGGAGCTTGCACGGTAATCTGTTAATTAGGTCATCAGCGTAACTTTTTCCACCCTAGCAATGCCTTCGTCGTCGTTGATGCGGCGTTGGATTTCATCACCAACTAATTGGCCGATGTTAAGGTTTTGTTTGGTGATTGATTCCTAGATTTTATTTACTAGAGCATGTTGTTTGTTTACCGAGTTGGCCATAGGATTTTAGTTGGGGAGTGGGATAATTGTTCTGATTGCTCCCCCACGGCGTTCGCGTAGGATGCAAGGTTTGTCTCGGGAACATCCAGAAGCTTCACAAACTTCGCATACAACAACACCTGAGCGTACCCCCGAGGACTCTCCTCGTTAATTCACTCTTGTTACTTTATCTGCGGTAAGTGACGTCCCAAAAGTTGTTACACCACTTCCACAAATAGAACCTACTGATCCTCTTGCAGAATTTTGAATTTCCAACAACGTAGAGGATTGTCGCGTTAAATCGTGGTGAGCGACCTTCGGGGCGATTTCATATTTCTGGCGGGAAACTCTTGGCGTATCTTAAGTTAATGGTTGGGCCTTCTCGCGATTGTGGTGGGTCAAGATCCTTTGGATCGGTGGTTTGAGGCGAGTCTTGTTTGTCCCGAACCCCCACGGTGTTCGTCAACCCTCGTGTCTCCCAGACGAGTACGCAGAGATCTACACTTGAGACTACCTCTTATCGTTTTGTTCTCCCTCACGAGATGGCCCACCTTGCTAATACTACGAATTTCCCAACCGGGATTCCTGCGACTTCTCTTGCACCTATCAATACTCATAGAATACCTGAGGCTACTCCAACTCTACCTCCTGGTTATCGTGTGTTAAATCCTATGTTGAATGCTCAGCATCCAGCGCCACCCCAAACTCAATTTGGTTCTCCTAATGGTCCCTCGGTTTCACGGGTATTCTATTCCGGTTTATCCTGACACTCCCTCCTCAATTGTTTCATCCTGGCAACACTAATCCTAGTGGCAATATTACGACTGTTGCACCTAATATACAAATTCATGTTGGTGGTCAGGAGTATCGTTCCTTTTCTTGGACATACTGCAACTATTGCATAACCTATAGTTGGTATACAACTTTAGGGTGGAACTATCCCTTTGGTAGAAGTACCGACCTAACCGTTAGGACAAAATATACCTACTGCATTGGCCCAATATTGGAACCAACTTATGCTGCAAAATTTTCCTCAAAATCAAGAGGCGTGGTATCCCCTACCGCGAGGCCAACTATCCAGGTGACTAATCCTATCTGGGGTTACGGTCAAACTTCTCAACCCCAAACTCAAGGTCCAAAATCCTTGGGGTTATTATCGATTCAACCACCACGGGGCCAACCAGGATCTTCTCTCCGGGGGAAGCGCTTATGCTCCCCGCTGGTTTCTGCGTGGGCTTCAGCCCCAAAGTCACCGACCAGTATCCACCAATTGAAGATGGCAATTGCCTTTTCTTGCTACTTTGGATTTGCGGGATTTGTCCGAGTTACGAATGATCCTGTTGTCACTCTCCCCAATGGTCTGCTATCCCTGCAAATCTTCCGTCGGACATTCCCAAATTGATGGGAAGGCGGGAGAAATTACCCAAATAATCATGTCATGACTTTCCACTTGTAGTGTTCATCCAACTCATTGATGGGCGACTCCATTAATTTGCGTCTTTTTCAAAGAACTCTTCACCGAGAATTTCTTGCGGTGGTATATTAGTGCCCGCGGGTTTATTTTCATTCTAACACCCTGCGATGGCCTTTCTAACACGTACGATTATGATGGATTCACGATCTTGGGACTGAGATTTTAACCTATTTCAAGAAAATTACAAGCACTCATATATCCGATCATATTCATGAATGGCTGACGAAGGAGGCGATCTCATCAAACGAACTTCTGATGGGTTACTAAGCGAGAATGGTTACAAATCCTTTGTAAACAAAATTGGAAAAAGACATTGCTATGGCGGTGTTGTCACCGAAGAAGCGGGCTATTAGCCGTGCTTTCGGTATCTGATCGTTTATTTGCAAAAAGCGGGGAACTTTGTATGATTTAGATCTACCTCGTCACGGTACTTCCTACCGCTTCTACCTACTCCAGTGACCCTCACATCGCGGTGATGGTGTGATCCGGTTCCACCCACATCCTCATTCATATCCACTACGGCTTGCGAAATCCAATTCTTCTAATGTACAAAGTGCTCGGTCTCCTGCTCCTCCTGTAGGTAAAACTTTAGAAGTGAATCTTTGTTCAAACTACGGCCGTAGGTAAGTCTAAGTCGAGAAAGGGAGGGCAAGATAAGGAGGTAAAAACAACAATCTAATGAACAAACCAGTACCTCTTTGTTGATGGTAGAGATAAGCGCCAAGCCAGCTATCCTTGCCTTATGTGGTGATGATCACTACGAAGGATTGTCCAAAGGCGTCATAGGTCACAAGTTCCTTCAAGGATCACCGAAACCTTCTACACTGGCTGTCTTGTCTCAGCCTTTCCCGTCTCAACAACAAGCCTCTTTTGTCATCCATGACCAACCATCCACCTCTACACAATCATACGTGTTGATGTAAACTGGTGATTCCACAAAGGATAATGTTGCACTTTCCACTAGAGCTAAAGACTATACTCTTGCTAAGGAAGGTTGATGACTTACCTCCAGATTTAATTATGACCTTCTCCACCCAATCCACCTACCACCGGCCCTCTTCATATCGAAAGACCAAGTCTTGATATAGTTTTTACGACCTCCCAAAGGTGTAGTTAAGAAATTGACATTCAATCCTCATGCTAGGGCAGCCCGAACTATAGCATTGTTGAATATCTGGCCCAGGCACCTTCAGTGATGTCTACCCTCGAGGTCCTTCATTCTTGTCCTGCACAGCGAAGGGTTCTGTTGAAAGCCATAGGTGGAGTGGTTGAAACTAAATCAGGAGGTTTGTTGTCAACCTTCTCTTTGGAAGGAGTATAGTCTTTAGCTTGGATGATCATATTCCAAGGTTACCCTCAACTTGCATTTCAAATACGGGTTGGCAATTAGCCGTGAGCATTTGTCGGGCGGTTGTTGATGAAGGTGCCGCAACCTGTGTCATGTCTTTAGCGTTGGAAACGCTGGCTCCACCATTAAGCGAATCCTGAAAACGCTGCGACCTTCAATGGCTCACGGGTTTTAGCCATATGGTGTTCTTAAAATTAAGTTGCTGTTACTCTAGAAGGTAAGGCCAGATCCGGATAGAAGTGGAAGTTTTGATACTCCTCTGGATTATAATCTCCCACTTGAATGAGAAGTTAGATTGATTACATCGCGTCTTTGTAGTGTCAATACTGTTAGGTATCCTTCGTTTTTCCTCATCAAGGAAAAGTGGTCGCGGTTGATCAACTTGCTTTCTTTAATCGCAGGTACTACTCGCGGGCAATGTACCATTCATAGCAAACACCTCTTTGGGTTATGAGAATGTTGGAGTCAGTATCTTAAAGACTCTTCGTTAATGGGAACTTTCCCATACCACCACCACTACTATTCCAAGCGTTAGTTGCATCTATTAACGTGATCTCTACTGTGCCTCGTGAACTTCCTGTGTCTCTTGACCCTTGGATAGTTCCTGACCCAGGAGATCATGTTTGTTTTTAAACTTTAACGTTATGCGATTAATTGGTTGAATCTGGTTATCAAGTTATTCAATCGACAAACCCTCTTACTTATTCTTGTGAGGAGTTGTCTCCAAATCCTTTCCATGTCGTCTTTCCAACTGACGAGATGATAATGTCCGTCTTGGCCCGACAACGCCGGGGCGATGGACATCATTGTTTCCATCATTTCTGGAACAACAAACTACGGAGAACTACCTGCTTATTAACGACCGATGGTAGTTGTTGTTACCAACGTTCACGGATCTACGAGAATGTGTTTGCGAAGGAACCTTAGTAACATTTAAGCCCACGATACCATAAATATTTGATTAAAACACGGGATGTTGAAGCGTTCATATTGGGCTTCATGCTCCGGTGAAAAGTGTCATCTATACTTCCTTATTTAAAGAATTTCGTGACATCTTTGCTTGGAGTTTTGAAGAAATTCCTGGAATTGACCCGAATATTGTTTTTCATGAAATTAAGACGTACCCTAGAGCCAAGCCAGTTCTACAATGACTCTGTCTTGTCCATCCACGTAAATCTGCGACCATTAAACTTGAAGTTGAAAAACTCCTTAAAAGCGCTATTTATCACCGGCTGGCATTGACAAAGTGGGTGTCTAATCCAATACCGATAGATAAAAAGGGTGGTAGTATCGCGTTTGTGTAGATTATCGGGGATATCAACAAAGCATCCAAGGACAATTTTTCAACTTAAGTTGATAACGTCGTCGATGGTGATACCCGGTAGTGAAATATTTTCCCTCATGGATGGATTTTAGAGGCTATAATCAAATCAATATGGCTCAGAGGACCAACATAAAGCGACTTTTATTTGTCCTTGGGGTACTACTCTCTGAGAAAACTCCTTTTCGGTCTACGAAGAATCACGGTGCTACATTCAGTGCTATGACCTTAGCATTTCATGATATCAAGCATATTGTTTAGCCCTATTTGGATAATTTGCTTTGACTCACTCTTTACATAGGGTCAATCACCCTAATCATCTCCAAAGCGTCTTAAGTTAGATTGTCGATTCTATCACATTAGCCTAAAACCCTTATAAGTGTGTTTTTTGCGTAGAGTCTAGCCGTCTCCTTGGTTTCATTGTTTCGCCATGGGATCCCGGTTGATCCTATCAAGGTGAGGCCATTCTCAATCTACCTCCCTCCTTCTTCCCTTCGCCGGTTACTAGAAAGTTTGCGGGGAAAGCAAACTTTCTTCATCGGTTTAAATCTAGAGATTCACGTCGAGATTACTTTCGGGGTTTCTGTCGCTTAAAGAAAGATTTCGAGTTTGTATGGGATAAGATTGACAACAATGCCTTTGAAGCTTTAAAAACTGTCCCTCTGGCTCTCTTCTTTTCCACTGCAGTTATAGTCGATTACTTTCTTTATCTTGTTGCGTCCGAGTATACCATTGGCTTGGTTCTCGTTCAGGAGGATGATACCCACGATGAACATGTTATTTATTACTTGAGTCGAAATCTCTCATCTCACAGAAGTCAAGTATCAACATGTTGGTAACCACGGATCTTTGTTCAAGCAGTCCAACGTTTCAGTCATTATATTCTCGCCAGGAAGACTACAGTTATTTTTCACTGTAACCCCATGCAACACTTATTGACACGTCAATTCTTTGGGGGGCAAGTACTCAAGTGGATTGTTATTCTCGAGGAGTTCGATTTGGAATTTGATAAGTGCCACGTCGAAGAAGTCCCTAGTTTTATTTGAGTTAGTTTGGAAGCTTTTACGCTACTACGGAAAAGGTAGCGTGGATTAAGATTTTGACGAGTCACTTTCCTTATTGAAATGCGAATTATTTGAGATACGAGATATCATTATATATCTCTCCAAGCTCAAACTTTTGATACATTGTCCGATTAATGAACGACGTCGTGTTCGTTTTCAAGCACATCATTATATCATCCTTGGTGATACTCTTTACGTTGAGGTATTGATTACGTCTTCCTACAAGCGTTGTTTGACTTTTGGCCGAAGATGAAAGCTTTGAATGATTGCCGCAGGGCATCATGGATCATCTGGTGTCATAATTGTATTCATCCATCGAGATCAATCAATGGAAGGATATAATGTTGATTATTTTACTAAATGGTAGAAATGCAAACCGATAATATTGGGAAGACTACAACACTTTTCCTCTTTAACCATGTAGTTCACTTTCGTTTTGGTGTTCCTCGGGCTATAGTTACCGATCATGGTAGTCATTTTAGAAATAATATGATGTGAACTTAGGAAGTTTGGGGCCTTGATCATGATAGCTCAAAGCCCTATTATCCACAGGCTAATGGCCTAGTCGAAGCCATCAATAAAGTTCTCATCACCATGATTGACCCGGATGATAGGAATCCATAAAACCAAGCGGCACACAATGTTATTTTGGCATTGTGGGCTTATCGGTATCGGTTAAGTACGCTCTGGATTCACACCTTTTGATTAGTTTCACGGTATGGAAGCCGATACGCCAATAGAATGTGAATTCAGCCTAACTTTGAAATAGTACGTAGAACTTTACCAAATATACAGAAGAAGAGCGTCATTGTATCTAATGCGACTAAGCCAGAGACTGGCCGTGGCTACTCTTGTTTTAAAGCCCGGAATATAAGCGTGTTAAGGCACAGTGTGATAAGCATGTCAAACCTCATGTCTTCTGAAGGCGATCTTGTTCTTCTGTATGAACAAGATAAAGATGTCTTAAATTTTGGAAATTTGAACCAATGTGGCGTGGAGCTTACATTTGTTAGTAAGTTTTGGCAAAGGGGCATATGAGCTAGTAGATTATGATGGGGTACCTTTGAGTCATTGAGAAATGGGTTGTACTTGAAGAAATTCTATGCATGACCATTTGTGCATGATGCTGACATTTTTATGTATCATCTTGAGTGTGTGTGATTACTTTTAACTTTGAGTTTGGCGTTATTTGGTCTCTACCCTTACGATTCCGATGTGTTTGATGCGTCGGATAATGGTGTGGCTACCTTATAATATTTGGCCATTGACAGTTGCTAAGCAAGTGGTACTTTTCGAGAACTTAGCTTCCATTTGGGCTATCTATGCCCCAACAGCGAGCTTATATATTTTGAGGTGTATGTCTTGTTGGGCAATATGACATCGCAGTATAGTGTCGTGATAGAGTTATTGGTTGATTTTGTCTCTCTTGGAATTAGTTGTTTGGTTGTGCGACTTGAATCAAAGCTAGTGGTGCCTCGTTGGTAATAGCCACTCTATTGAAGTCTACATTATTAAGAGTTTATTTAGCAGTTCACCTCTTGGAAAGACATTTGATTACATAGAATATCAACAAATTACGAGAAGTCTTAATTCGTGCCGGATGCTTTGGCTAATTACATATTAGATAGACATTTGAACAATTTGTCGTCAAAAGCCACATAATACACAAGTGTAAAATGAAAGAAGCGGTAAAAACCATGTATATATATAGCGGTCAAAGTTTGTTTTACAAAATGAGTCCAAAGACCAAAATATCAAAATGGAAGCTCACGGCTTCCATATGATATCATGACATCAATGATGTCCGCGATAGCATGCTAAAGTCCTGGCTACTTTCGATTGGAGAAAATGACCCATAAATGAGAAACTCCCCGCGATTTATGACGATCGTCGTGAGATCTCCTCGAGAGGCATCTCACGGAACATCATGCATCAAGCCCTCTAAGTTTTGCTCCACGGTAAGGTAATCCTCTGCATACTGTGGGACTGGAACTACTGCTTCTCTTCGCCGCTGAATAGGAGAACTGACAGCTGGTCTGAATGTCCCAACATTTGTGTTATCAATATAGTATTGGTGTTAGTCTTGGAAAAATTACAAAACCAAAACATTTAATATGATGAAAATACAAAACATCAACTCAAAAGTTGGTGTACTTCTTACCAATGTTTCCCCAACTGCGCATCTTGAGGACAAGGTCGGGGATCTCGAAGTCAAGCCGGTACGTATGCATAGTCCTCTATCATCCTGGCAGCCTTGGAACCCGGTCAAAGCGATCGTCATATGCTCGGACGGCCGAGGTCTGTCCGATGCCTAGCCATGGCTGGCACCAACGCCTTTATCCAGAGTGGATCCACGGGACGATGTAATCTGCGGAAGCGTATGTGGGGATACTCTCTCGAGAAGAAGGATACTAGCAGAATCCATAACGAATTGTGAGATATCAGCCTACTCTTTGTCATTTGTTTTTGAGATTAGAAGTACTGCATCAGCCAGTTGAAAACTCGGGGCTAAAGACACTCAAGGGCATATTGAAAGTAGATCTATAGAGACATATGAGGAGAAGCACTACACGCCATATGAGCTATAGTAGAAAAGCGGAATAGTGCGGAGAGTGATATCCGTCACTCCCCAGATAACCACCTTTCCCCTTTGTCTTTCATCGGTGCAATATGTTGGCCCGGTGTTAGGCTCATTTTTCATGCAGCCTCTACTATTACGGATAAGTAGCGTAGGAACTAGATGTGACAAGCCGTCCAAGAAATAGATATCTTCAACATCAATAGCCAAAGTATGGATACCCACATTAAAGACCTTTGTTGATCGGGATCCCACATCCGAACCAAATGTTGCAATAGACGAACTTGGGCTCTCATGCGGTGTCAGGAAGTATTCCCGAGGAGTCCACAATTTCTTAGGCGGTAATAGTCACGGGGTGATTTTTGGCGTGGTATTATCCTCTTCATGCTTGCGTTCTCTCCACTCAAGCACCATTGTATGACTCTTAACTTGCATGGAGATCATATTAAGATAATTAATGATCTTTAAATGAAGAAATTGGTTTTCATTGATCAAAATATTGCATAAAGATTTAACTCTGCTTATTTGTTGGTAGTATGTTACCGCGATCGCGAGGGTTTCCCGCTTACCCTCGTTAATCTAAGCTTGCGGGAATGAATGTTTCGTGGAAGCCTCATTATGCGTTGGCACTAGCGAGAATCCTTCATCTTATAGGGTTTTCAAATTTTTGACCCAAACTTCAATTTTGCCAATGAAATCATAAAATGAAGCCATGCAAAGCTAAAGGAATTGAACACTTACGGTTTAGTCCAATGGTTTCGCGAGTCGTTGCCGGAGCTCGAGGAAATTGAAGGTTAGAGGTAATATGGAAATTTTGCACTCAAAATAGTGATTGGGTAAAACATATGGTAAAATGAGTTGTGAAATTGTTTTATCCACTTTTTACTAGGTTAAAAGTGGGTTTTTCGATTTTATTTCATTATTTTGCCCATTTAACCCTAATTACTAATCAGATAGTGAGTAAATGACTTGCATGCGGTCTATGAAATGATTATGGATCCAAAAACTTTTGGAGTATGGAGTGTTTATTTGGTTTTCCATGGTTTAATCTCAAAACCTCAAGTGAATTTATCCGTTCTAGCACTTGTAAAAACTTAGAGCGTGTCGGTATTGTTTTTAGCTATCTCTTTTAGAATACCGATGTGGTTGCATGAAAAAGGAACCCCCACAGGTTGACTTTAAAGCCCTTTCGACTCCTAAACATGAAAACATTCTTGGTGACCTTGTTATTTTTACGCTTGTTAAAGTATTTGAAATTATGCATCTTCCGAGCGATAGTTTAACCCTTTTCGGTCTCGTTGGATTATTATGCGAAAAAGGCGAGAAGGATTCCCTTTTAGAAATTGTTTTCCAAACTCTATAATCTGGAAAACCGAGTTTTCTATCTACGGACTCGTTAAACAAAACATTGTGACTGTGATGGGACAGAACCACTCCTTCTTAGGGTTAAGTTAAAAATACTCAGGGACTGCGTCCAGAAGGATAGATGCCTATCAACAAGCATATGTGATCCTCTTCAAGCTGGCGTAAAAATAAAAAGAGGTACTTACCCGAAATGGTGGGGAAGAAATTTGGGAAAGGGATATGTTTTAGAGTCTTTGAGTTAATTGGCGGTAAGTGTTTCTCTTGAACATGACACCCCACGTTCATCATCGAGAAGTTGGTGTGGGAAATCCGTTTTGCCCTTCCTAAATTTGATTTGATTGAAGGTCTTTCCATCGCGTCATTTTGAGTCAATCTTTAAAATCATTGGTCGTGTAGTCCATATGTTCAAGAGATGTCCTTTTGAAACCTCTATTGAGTCGACCATCTGGAGTTATCTTTTCACTTTGTGTCAGCCTTCCATGTGTCCAAAAACCAATTGCTACGTGCTCTGTTTCACCATCAAACTCGTTACTCATTTGGAGTGTCGATGGGGGATACATCGAGGCTCTCCTGTGACGAGTCTTGTTAAAGTGGAAAGCTTGACGTGCTCAGGGATTAATACTTAGAAATCATTAAGTACCTTGGAACCTGCGTACTTACCGATGGCAAGTTCGCTTTTACTAGGCAATTGGGTTTACATCATTGACCTCTGATGAAAGATTCCATGGTGTTAGACATCAATAATCAGTGTTATCATTCGGCATTAGCGGTATACATCAATGATAGGTAATCAAGTGGTTTATTACCACTCGATGCGACTTAGAGCACATGTAATCACATGGTTAGATTTGTACCTTTGGGTGATAGGTTTGAAGACCATGGATACATCCAGATTGCGATGGAATATATTTTTTCAATACATAGATCAGCATTAGCGTTCGTGGCTATGTCGTCTTGATTACATTTGTCGCCCACCGGATCCACGGTGTATTGGTGCGTGCTGTATTATGATTACATGGATCCCGCGATTAATGATTGGTGGCCATACCCTTTATTTTTGATATCATCGGTCTATTGATGTGAGTATGGGGATGCCTACCTCGGGGTTGATATATTTGATATTTTACTGATGCTTGGATGTTTGCGATGGTCCGACTAGATGCGGCTTCTTGGACCAGCGCACACATGCGACTTACAAAGTCTATCGGCTGTCATGGATTCGCTCTCGGACTTTGGGGGCGATACGATTTATCCACATTTTTTGGTCATTGGGATGATGTCATGGCAGTGTCATGATAATAGAAAATCAAAACTCTTTATTAAGAACATTTTCATGAGAAGGTTACACTTGTCAGTTCGAGCTTATAATTTAAAGATAAAGTTCGCGGTGCATATATACTCTGTGAGAATCCTTAATTCCGGTACGCCGGCTTAATTGCGAACTTCGCTGTCGCAAGTCGGGGAATGCGGACATGTTTTCTAAAGAAGGAAAATAGATGAATTCTCAATCCTTCTAGAAAGAACCTTCTAGAAGGATGAGTTGAGAAACTTTCGAATGGTTGGAAAAATAATGACTTTTTAGATATCTTGGGATCATTCCTATCCAAGTAACTAAGTTATCTTCTACTATATATTGAGGAGATTGCTCATCAAGATGAGGTTAACAAGAACAATAATAAGAAAGACTAGAAACAATCTAGTAAGAGACTGATTGGAGAATCAATGAAAGACTGTATGGAGGACTGAACCTACAGCAGCAAAGGACAACAACAAAGTAATCTTATGTGGTTGATTTCTTCATGCATGAGCAAGTGTGTGTGTCGAGAACTAAAAGCCATTGAAAGGAGATCACGACATCAAGGCTGGGTTGTATATTTCTCTTCAGTTAATTGATACATGAATATGTCCCTTTCCATAATGATGATGTCATCTTATTACATGATTCCTTGAATACATGTATAGACTAGATATTGAATACATTAATTTTCTTGTGCCAGTTGGTTTTTGTTGTTGTGATTGGACATCACAAGAGAATTGAAGCGAAGCAAAGAACCTTGAGATTTAAGGAGAGCGTTTACAAGGTATTTACACTATCCATTTCTCTTAGTTGGTTCAATAATCTAGATCTAGGGAAAGATCGTCTTGCTGTTCTAGATCGAGTGGATCTGGGAGATTGATCGTAATGCTCCACCCGAATTTATCGGATTAGCAGTCCACTCAAGCAAGCGAAGGATAATGAAATTATCATAAGTACTATGGCCCTTATAGATTGTTGCAAAAATTGGTACTATGGCATACAAATTGGGTTACTGCATCTTCAGAGTACACCCATTTTTCCATGTTTCATGTGCTTAAAGAAGGTTATAGTGACAAGATCGAGTTCAAACTATATTTCGAGAACTTGACAAGGAAGGTAAAATCATGTGGAATAGCAAGGGCATCAACGACCTGAGAATTTTCCATCTAAAGGAATAGATCCATTTGAGTATCTCTCATTAAATGGAGGAAACTCTGGTGAAGATTCCACTTGGGAAGATGAGTGTTATCTGAGAATCATCGAGAGTTACTCAAAGATGTTCGCGGACAACACTTGTCTCTCAAAGAGGAGGCATGTTAAGCTAATATTGGCTCATTACCACTTAATTTTGGGCATATTAGATTAGTAATGTTATTTTATTTATGTAGATCTTTGATATTACATTAGTTGTAATTTAGATTAGTAATGTTATTTTATTTATGTGGAAACTTTGGGCCATTAAAGCCTCCTAGTCTCTTATATATGGCAGGAACATTTTCATTTTGAATCATCTTGTGCTTGAACATTTTAAGTGGGGTAAAAGGAGGTTGCCTCATCTTGTACTTGAACATTTAAGTGGGGTAAAAGGAGGTTGCCCCCTTGAAGAGGCTTATTATCTGAAATTATCTTTTTTTCAAGGCGTTGAGTACTTTTCCTGAGGTTTTTCTATGCTATATTGATGTTTGGTTCTTAACAAAAAGGGTTCTTGATATTCTTCCCTTGCGCACATCCATTGCATATGCCTTCTTGATCGACCTTGAGTTCTGGTAAACCTATGACAACTTTTCATATGTAAGGTAGCACCTTGTAGTTGATTTGGGCCAATCTTCTATGCCAAAGTTCGCATGAGTTTTCAATGGTATGGGTCATGGCAGTTTTCGGGTGACCCTTCAGCTTATATAAGCCATTTTCTTCACTTCCTATGATGATTGCTTCATTTAAGGTTTCTCCTTTGGCCCACATGAGAACTTATCCATCTATGAAGGCAACTCTATAGCCTTTCTTGTCTAAATTTGATATGGAGAGTAAGTTCTTCTTTAAGCCTGATACATAGAGTATGTCCTTCATTGTTATTGAGTTTTCTGAATCTAGCTTGTAGTTTGATTCTCCTATTCCCTTGATGGGATATTGATAATCATCTCCAAGAGTTACCTTCTTAGAAAAATTCTTTTCTGAAATACAAGAGAGAGTATTTTTCTTACCCATCATATGTTTTGATGCATCGCTATCAATGAGCCATGTGTCCTCTCCAGGTGATATAGATCCTAAGAGAGTTGAGATCAAGACATGGTCCTTAATCATCTTCATAGGTGGTTCTTCATCTTCGGCTATGTGAGCATGTTGCCTTTTGTGCTTCCTCTTGTATTCTTCTCTTCTAACTAGACAATTATTC
>SNQJ01S0133030.1:0-25591 GCA_010110895.2 Picea sitchensis | reverse complement strand
ATTGTTATCCATCAAACAAACTTGGGTCCATTACCCAAACCTGGGTTCTCAAACTTCTCATGGCCATAACTCTATAACCGTGAGGAGTTATGTGACATTCCACATACCCACAGAAATGAAATGACAAGAACTATCCATATAGGATAGTTTCACTAAAAAATTCACTGGAATTCATCTCATTATTCCACAAATAAGCATGGGTTCTCTAGCCATACTTCTAGGATAACTCAATCCACAAAGCTTTTTCCCGTGAGGGATTTCACCATAAGGGGACCACTTTGGAGTTCATCCATTTCTACTTATTATCAACCATGACAAGACAATAATGAGTCATCTTTACATCAAACAATATTGGGTCCATTACCCAACCTTTGTGCTATGGGCCTTTGTTCAAGGGTTGACATCAATGACAACCAACCTTAATCAACACAAATTCAACATCGAGATTGGTGGTTTTTTTTCAGGATGTTCTTCATTGTGACTCATATTAGGAGTTTTAGCATGAAGACATGGAGATATACCAACTTATGCACCTACTTCTTTGGTATTTTTGTTTGGACTTATGATTGAGGGGGGGAATGTTAACCTCTTTCTCATATACAATCATTAAGTCTTAGTATACCACCTTTGTATGTTTTACATATTAGGATATAGTTGTTATCCTAAGTGTGTTTATAGATTCCTATATTGTCTCCTCCTACCTTATCTCCTTATGAGGTGTCGATGTGAGAAAACTTGAGGTGGATTCATTATTTTATTATATATTTGTATCATTAAGGTGAATACAATGTTGAGAATTATGGCTTGAGGCCTTTTTCGCCAATATTCTTGTCTTAATATTCTTATACTCAATTTCTCCACTCTGATAATTCTCATCATTCTCGGAATTCTAACCATAAATCCTCTTTTAAGAAACCATTATTAAATCTTGATGTAAAGTTTTCTTTACCTATGTTTAATGGAGATTCTAATCCTGAAAAAATATATAATTGGATCTGACAAGATGAAGTATATTTCTGCATTCAACATATTGAGGAAGAGGAAGTTAAAGTGCAATTTTCCTTTGTTCAGTTGGAAGGCACCACTCTCGTATGGTGGGAGAGAAAGTTGCATGACAGAAGTAAGTGTAGTAATCTTCTTTCCTCGTGGTCGGAACTTAAAACAGAGATAAGAAAGATGTTTTATCCATTAGGGTATTTACATAAAGCAATGATGGAATAACAAATTTTGAGGTAGAGTAAAGGTCAAACTGTATAAATTTTCACATACGAATTTAGGAAGTAAGCTCTAGAATTGGATATTCCTTTGGATTGTTCTGAAACTTTAATGAAGTATATTGGCGCACTTCACAGTTATATTCGTCATACTTTTCTCTTGTTTAACCCCACTAGTCTTGAATAATTTTGTGTGCAAGCCACTCACCTTGAGAACATGGGGAAACATGTCCAAGAAGATCCCACGAAGAAACCTTCCAATTTTCCACACAAGACTTTCAAGAAGTTTAAAAGGAAGGACAAGAAGACCACTACAGTAACAAGAGAAGGAGGAAAACCATCTTACACTCATTGCAAGAAGAGCGGTCATGATGAAGAACATTTTTGGAAACTACATCCATAAAAGAAACCGAAACAGTTCGGTGGAAAGGGGAAGACGAAGACCATTGCTACAATACAACAAGATCTTGGTTTTGAATCAAGAGATGAAGAAAAGATCACAGCGACCGGAGTACAAGGTAAATATTCTCTTCATGCTATTTCAAGTTCCAGTGATGAATCTCATATTGATGAATGAATGAGGAATGAGTTATTTCATATATGAGTTGTATCTAAACATACTAAGATAGATACATTATTTGATATGAGTTCCCAAGTAAACCTAATATCTGAAGTACTTGTCAAGAATATGGGTCTTGTAACGAAACCACATCCAAATCCTTACCCTATTGGTTGGGTATGGGACAAATAAAAACTTAATGTCACCAAACAATGTAGGATCATATTTGTTATTTCTTCAAAGTTGATTGATGAAGTGGATTTGGATGTTGTACCACTTGATATATGTGGCATAGCGTTGGGGAGTCCTTATCTTTATGATAGAAAATAAGTCTTCTTTCGTCATGAGAACAAATACCACCTTAGTGAAGGGGGAGTGGAATATATTGTTAGAGATCACAACATGAGGGTAAATACAACACTAGTTAGTGCAGGGAAAATGAAAATAATCATAACCACTAATAAGATATATGTACTCATGGTCATCAAAGAGAAAGATGTCAGGACATCCGACGGTTTCTAAGGATGTGATCTGTCTCATAAAAAGGAATTAATTGATATTGTTTCTAAGTATGATGGTATTTTTAAGGAACCAGATGGGTTACCTCTCAAGAGGTAAATCTAACATGAGATACATATTCAGCGGGATTCTCCTCTTCCTAATGTGGGCATGTACAGAACGTCAGTTGTGGAGATTACAGATATCAAGAAGCAAGTACATGTGTAACGTCCCCAACCACCAACAGGTCAAGAAACGCCACTAATCAGACACTTCACTTAGCTCTGATACCAATGTCTAACGTCCCAAACTACAAACAAGTTGGGCAATGCCACTACTCAGACACTTCACTTAGCTCTTATACCAATTTGTAACGTCCCCAGCCACCAACAGGACGGGCCATGCCATGGTTCTGTGTGTGTAAGCACTGCATTGTTGGCATTCTGACTCACAGGGAGTAGAAGGCTACACTGTTGGGGTGTCAGGAAGGTGTGAAAGCTCTGTACGAGGAACATACATATATATGTATATATATAACATGCATTTCTAATGAATTTAAAACAAATAACACAGAATTATTTCTACCATATAGACTCAAATGGAATTGACAGTAAGTCCAACATGCAATAGAACACATGATAGCATTTCAAGAATCACAGACATGCATGACATACATAATTAATCACGAAAATGATACTTATTGTTATCACTCCAGGAAACTCTCCTAGGCTAAAAGTCGGAGATGCCTGGTAACTTAATCTTTTTGAAGAAATTTTCTCAATAATGGATGTGGTTTTTGGATCAAGATGAATATCTAGGGGCTGGACTGTGTCTTTGGGATTGTCTAGTAATATCAAACAATCACAAGGCCTTCTAAGAATGCAATCAGACAGGGGTTGATTAAAAAGAATAGAAGATAGTTGTTGAACCAGATTATACTCATATAAAAAATAAGCACAATGGGTTTAAAAAACTAAGATAATAACTTATGATCTTCAACTTAATCAATCAATTAGTGAGATGACAGTCACATGCAGATTGAATAAGCATCAATAAAGAACATTCACTCATAAGATATCATAGAACGGAGAAGAAAGGTCTGAGAACACAATTGAAGGAATCTTGCAATGTTTCATATATTAAGAATGAGTCTTAGTTACAGTAGCAGCATGTAGAACCCAAAATCGAACCCCTGGTTCATCTTCTATTCTAATATTTATAGCATTACAAAGTAGTTCTAAGATCCTGAAAACAAGGATCAAATATACTAAAAATAGTAACTCAAAATTCAGTTGCAAAAGAAGTGGGATGCTTCCCCAAAATGAGGCCAATCCCATATTTCTCTCTGTTGATGGTTGGTGTAGTGTAGAACAACCTCCCAAGGCTAAATGATAACTTTCAAATAGATACCAAGTCAAATTTGTTGATGTGGAAAGGTGTCTTGATTTTCTGTCTTCATTAAAGATGTCCATAAACCTTTGAAACATCTCCTTTCTCCACCATTTGTCAAAAATAATTGTTGTGCTAGACTTGATAATTCATTAGACATTCATTCGAAAATCTCTCGAATCTTTTCATCTCAAAAATCCTTGATCTGTGTAAAAACTCGTCCATTCTGGACACACAGGCTTTCGGTGGTTATCTGGGAAAGTTTATGGGTGAGTTATCTACCGAAAGCACCTCTTTTAGTGGTTAATGAATAGTCGTCATATTCGCCTAAACCACTGAAAGTTAAAATTTGAATAAATTTCAAAATTGCCAAAAAGTTTACCTTAAGTCCTCTTTGATGCTCAGGATTTCTTAGATACTGCAGCCCTGGTTCGTGTAGACCTACGAGCTTATGCTAGCTGTGTAGGGAGCTCTGGTGTATCCATTATGGTGGTGGCTAAATTAGCCAAGGTGTCTAATACAGTTTGTTCCCCTTCTGGTGATTTAAATTCTTTTAACTTGAGCCTCAGAATCTTGAGCTGCCTGTAGAGTTTCATATTTTCTCTGATCAAAACTATGTTTCTATCTTTGATTTTGTCATGTTTTTCTTTAAGAGTTTGATTCATTTTGAACAGTTCATCATTTCTCTCAGTGAGGTATGTGTTTTCTTTTTTGATTACCCTCTCTAGAACTTCCAACTCATAAATCTCTTGTAGGAGCTTGTTGATTTTCTTTGTTTTACCTTTCTTAGGCCTGCTTGAGGAAGCTTATGCTTTTTGTTGCTTATGGGTCTCTGGAAGACTTGATGAAGGTAGATTTGAATGAGAACCTGTATCCTGTCTGATCTCCAAGTTATCCTGTGTCTTTGCCACCCCATGCTCTGATTCAGAGTCATTATAAGGTAGATTGAGAAGGTTTTTTCCTGTGGCAGGGTTTTTAGATTGTTTATCTTCAAACTGTAATTTCCTCTTCATTCCTCCCTTCTTTCTAGGGGATGCTTTTATAGGATCTCTGGGTATTTAGATTCCTTTCCTTTTCCTGTGACTACTCTTGGGAGTAGGATCTTTTCTTCTTCTAGCCTTCTTAGCTTATGTTTATGGAGGTCTTTCTGTTTGAAACTCATTCCAAAATGAAAAGAAACCCCACTCAATTTGTTTCCTCTGCAGAGCTTCTCTCACAAGAAGGGTAATCAGCCCTTGATGTGATAATCTGCTTACAACTTTAGTAGGCTGGGCTTTCACCTGTCTTGCCATCTTAGTCAGGGTTTTATGAAAGAAGTAAGGCAGGTTTATGTGTCCTCTGCCTGTGAAATGATTCAACAGTTTAAAATGGTAATACATTACCCTATTGTAGCGCCCCTTACGAGTGATATACACCAAAATTGCCTTCAGCAGGGACTGCCACTTTGGTTCCAGATAGGACATGGGAATATCCTTCTTCCAGGTCAAAGCTTTATGCACTGGTAACAAATATGACCTGAATTCAACGTTTGATGGTGAGGTGGTTTTAAGCCAACATTCCCCCTTTCTGGGTAACCCTGTGCATTCAGCAATGGTTGCTTCGTCGATGATAATTTCCTCCCTGCCCACTTTAGCAATCCTTCCATCATAGGAGCGGGAAAACGTTTCGGCCACCTGTTGGTGAAATGTTGTCAACTTCTCACAGTATGCAAAAACCCCAGTCTATTTGAAACACTCTGCCACCTCCGGATGCGCTTCCAAATACCAAATGCCATCCACCTCGGATCTCAAAACAGGACTTGCTTTCGACATGGGTTGATGCTGACTGTGCCTGAAACTGTGGGAAACAAGACTTTCGGGAGACACTGACTCTGGGAACTATGAACACAACATAATATTTTATGGGAAGCCAGTGAAATAGGACGACACAACCCAAATTCGGAAAACTAACACAGTTTTGGACGACCGTTTGACTGAGAATATGCCGAAGCTCTAGATTTTCGGTGGCATTTGTATTTATGAAACTTAAAAGAAAATAGATTTCGAACTGACCTGAAAACTCGACCAGGCTTACTTGACTCGGGAGTGCTTGCTGGACTTGATGACACTTCGACCAACCTCAGAGAACGCGGGATCCGGGTCTTTGAAAAATATGATTTACTGATGAAATCGCGAGCTTATAGTTATCTTCATATATCTCTGGGATTCATAATAACTCATCATAGTTTCAAATGCAGAAATGACCAGATCATGATGTTTAACGTACTTGTAACTGAAATGGAGGGTAGCTCCGTGCGATCATACCTGCCAATCACCACCCTGTGAGGATTTGAAATGACCAATTCATTTGATAAGACACGGGAGCTTCAAAACTTTTGGATGGATGCCACGAACGTGCATCATCTCACGCAAGGCGAGCTTTCGGTGGTTGTGTTTATAATCATTGTGCCAATCTTCGACAGTTGGCTCGTGCGAAAGCACGAGCTTTCATTTTTCCCGTTCACAAACTTTCGGTGGTTACTTGCCTTCTACTCTGACCCCTTAACTGCGGAAAATGAAAACTTTCGGTGGTTAATGAGCACATTGGAGGCTCGCCTAAACCACCGAAACCTGATATTTTCCCTTTTTCTTGACCGAACCAAAATCAACATTTCTTTTGAGCTTGTTTTCAAAATACAGACTCTCTAACCTACTTGCAGAAATTTAGAAATTAAATTTAGATCACAGCTTATCACCTAAAAAGCAAATAAAATCCACCAATTTATTTGAGGAGTTAACACTGGCTCCTATTGGGGATGAACACCTCCCTGTGAGGTTTCAAGAACCATAGAATCAATGCCTTTCCTGAAAAAGAACCTAAAAACTAAACTATTTTCTAGTGTTTCCATTGGGCAGGGAGTTATTAAAAAATAAAAAATAAAACTAACATTACAATGTCTAGGCTTCACAGCCTTAGACAAAATAGAGTTTTAAAAACCGCCCGTTTACCGGGCCACTGAACATCTCTTCACCTTCCAGATTCTACAGAATGAAAGTGTTGTTGTTTTGCACCTGAGTAATCATAAAAGGTCTTGTCCACAAAGAATCGAACTTGTTATGCTTGCCTTTGTCCTGCCTAAGAGCATCCCACTTTAGAACCCAGTCACCGATCTAAAAACTGTCCACCTTCGCCTTTCTGTCAAAAGTCTTTTTGATCTGCATCTGATGAGCTTCTGATCTGTCCACTAACTATTCGCAAGCTTGTTGCAGTTCCACCAAATCCAGCATCCTTCTTACCATGTCATTTTGTTCGATCTTCTCTTCCTGAAAGAACTTAGCCACAGGCAAAACTAACTGAACAGGAAAAATTGCATCAGTCCCATAAACCAACTTGAATGAGGAAGTTCCTATGGATTTTTTAATAGTTACTCTGTCTCAGCCTACCAAATCCAAAGATCCCTACTCATGTCATTTTGTTCGATCTTCCCTGAAAGAACTTAGCCACAGGAAAAAACTAACTGAATGTGAAAAATTGCTTCAGTCCCATAAACCAACTTGAATGAGGAAGTTCCTATGGATTTTTTTAATATACCATCGCCTAATGAGAAAATTTCAGCTTGGAATCCCAATTCTTTTTATTTTCTCAATAATTTTTCGGTAATTTTACTGCTCTTATTTGATCTATTCAAATGGAAGCCATTACCTTTGAGGGATAGTAAAAGGAGTAAAAGATGGATGCCCATTGATTCACACATGTATACTAATAAGTTTCTTTTCCTTAAATTCCAGTATTCCGACTTATCCACTTTTGTGAAATAATCATGGCTACTATAATCCACTCTGTGTCAATTTCATCGGATGAAGGATTTATTCACCTTATAAAATCTAAACCCCATCACGGGAGCGGCCATTAACTACCAAGTAGTCTTAGGGTAAAGATTTGAGTCGTTGTTTACCGGTGAATCTTTGGCATTTTTCGCAAGATTTGATGAATGTGCACACATATGAGAAGAGGAAAGGCCACTAATATCCATCCCTCATGATCTTATGGGCAGTAGTATTCCAATAATGATGACTGCTGTAAACGGCTAAATGAAATTGATGTGTCACTTTGACGTACTCTTCTTTATCTAAACACCTAAGAAGCAAACCAGCAAGGTCTCTCCAATATAACAGATTATCATAAATGAAAAATTTTATAGCTCTGAGCTTGAGAGCCTGCTTGAGTCAAACCGAAAGTTCGTGAGGGAACTTCAAGCTTTGCGGTAGTGTATGATGCCGTATCATCTATAGGAAGACAAGTGCTCGCCACTTGTCGAATTGCCATGTCGCCTCTTCCACGCTAACTCGGTTCAGAATTTTCTGAAACTTCTTTTCCTATGAAATTAATATCTAGCAGCTTAAGATTTTCCTCCACCAAAAGCTTGGCAAGGCCCTAGCCTTTCACCAATTTGGTGGGCTTTAATTCAATATTGAACTCAATCATCTTTGCAATCCATCTAGCTCTCTTCACACATCCTACTGAAATAAAACATATTTCATGTAAGATGAAGGAACATATGTGATGACCTTTTGAGTGAAGATTATAAATTTTAAAATGATTTTTAAAGCTTTTATGAGAGCATAAGCTTGTTTATCGATAGGGTCATACCTTAGTTCAACATCCTCGAGTGATTTGCTGAAGAAATCCACCAGGTGATCAAATTCCTTGCCTTTCAAGGTGATCACAAGCCATCGGTCATAGAAGCAAATAAAAAACATAGAATGTCTTCATCAGACTGACTAATCAGAATCGGGATCTGATGGATTGCTTTCTTGATACGCAAAAGAGCTTTGGCAGATTCCGTCCATTTTATCTCGTGACTTTTTTCAGGATGCATGTTATGTGTTTGACTAGTTCAAAGAAAAATTTGGCACAAACCTTCTAACAAAATTTATCTTACCGAGTAGTGATTGAATGTCCTTTTTTTACCTCAAGTGGGGACAGCTTTTGAATTTCCTCCACTCATGCTGGATCAATAATTACACCTTATGCTGAGACGATGTGGCCTAAGAGCTTACCCTTCCTTAGTGAAAACTGGGATTTCTTGGGATCAATGAGATCCCGTCAGCATTTTAATAACACTCTTTTCAAATATTTTAGATGCTCCTCATGGCTGCTAGAATACACTGTAATATCATCAAGGTATATGAGGACAAAATTGTCCTTTTCTCCTACAAATGCTATATCCATGGCCCTTTGGAATGTGGCCCTAGCATTCATTAATACGAAGGGAATCTTGGTGTAGCCATAAAGGTACCCCAAGGAGTGGTAAACATAGTCTCCTTAAATCAATGTGGTGGACAAACAATCCATTGTAACTGGAAAATCCATCAAGAAAAGACATGACCTTGGCCCCTAAAATCCTCTACAACAAGTGTTCCATCTTAGGAAGAGGATAGTTGTCCCTTCTAGAGCATTTGTTTAAGTTTCTGAAATCTACACATAGCCTTATTTCGCCATTTTTCTTCCTTACTATCACCATATTGGCAATCCATTTTGAGTATCTCAAGGGAATTATGATCTTGGCATCTAGGAGTTTTTAATTTCTCTCTCAATCAAAGGCAACAGAAGAGGACTAATAGGTCTGAGCTTTTGCTTGAAAGGAATGGTATCTTTTTCAATAGGTATCTTATGCTGAATAATATCAGGATCGTAAGTCTTTAAATCGCTATATTTCCAAGCAAAACATCAGAAAATTCCTTTAAAACACTACAGTATTTTGACTACTCATCGACAGTCAATTCAGAAGACAAATTAATAACCTTGGGCTGGCTTTTACCTCCTATGTTATGCACATGAACAGCTGGATCTTTCTCCTTTCTGTTTGGCTTCTTGTAAGGAACATCATTCTGATCGAAAATCCTTTCCAATGGCACCAAACCTCGAGATATATAATTGTTGGGTAGTTGGACAATATCATGTTGACCCAATTTTTCCCTTAGCTCAGGTTTCTGTGATTCTTCTTCATTTAGATTATGTTGATCAATATGAAAATCAGAAAACTCGGCTTCAATTAATTTTGGAGAAACCTGCTGAGTTCATCATCATCTTCAAAAAACTTCAATATTTGATATTATCAAAGTAAGGAGGGTCGATATTTTACTTGGATCTAATAACTGAGCCTAGGGGGCATGAGAGGAATGAATGTGCTGGCTGAAAAAACAAGAGAATCAGCTGTACCATTCATATCCCTTTGGTATATATGGAAATTTCAAAATAGAAAAAGAATCACACTTTCCATACCTCATCTTTGTAAGCCTCTTAATCCGACATGCTTAGCTTGAAAGGTGTTGTTTACCCTCGTTGTATGATGAGGTCCGTGATCTCCCAATACCTTTCAAACCTTATCCCCATCTCCTTTGCTGAATTTAGTCCCAACAGCAAGGCCTCATACTTTGCTATGTTTTTAGTAGTTCTCAAGTCTAGCTTGAAAGACAAAGATATGGTCTCCTTTGAAGGAGATATCATCACTACTCAACACCTCATTGAGTCCTTTAGTGCTGCTCTATCAAAGTACATAGTCCGACCAAAATGTCTCTCACTTTCGCATCATGTTCATAGGCTTCACTAGCTGCATAGGAGGTGATTGACCATCATCAATCTAAAGAATCCAATTAACCAAAATCTGTATCCATAGGATAGATAGGATGATTGACGGAAGTCTTTCCACGCTGATTGCAAGCAAGTTGGTTTTCCTATAAAGTCTTTAATCTCCAAACATCTAGGAATCGTGAGGTATTTATTGCATCCACCTCGCACGCAATTCTAATCTTTTTCCCATGAACTAGACAAAGAAGCTCCAAACTTAGTGGAATATCGCTAACTAATTAATTTTCCCATAACCATGTTCTCATTGGCAGCTTTTGAGCAAGGTTTATAAACTTCATATCTTTATGAGACATCCTAATTTTCTAGAGTCAAGGAGAAAATATCTTGATATGGTTTGTTGACTTCGAGACCAAGCTCAGTTCATCACCGCCTTTGGCATGAGGTTATGTGATGCCCCATAATCAAGCAAACAATTGTGAAGGATTTGTCATGGACATTTAGTGATAAGTAAAATGGTGGACAAGAACTACTCTCTCTATATCATGGGCCCTATGATCACTTTAGGCTTATCATCTTGTAGGTTAACGAAATCATCTGATGGAGAGGTCTTAGTCTCAAGAGACTTTAAGATGGCTACTTTAAAAGTTTCATTCTTCATGAGTTCAGTAAAAGGCATCTAGATAACTTTTTTGAATTTCTGATTCAATATTGAAAGAGAAAGATGATTTGTCTTAAACCTTTACCTCATTGGAAGGAACTTTGAGGCTGACTTGTTCCTTGACTAGAGGCTGAACTTGTTTCTTCATGAGCTCACTGAGGGGGTCCGCTGAGCCGGGATGTTGTTTTGGCAGCAACCTCTTTACCACAAGAGCGCCTCTTCCTTTTTCTTCACAGGAGCAACAATGGGTGTTTTAGGACCAAAGACTCTTGATCTTGTTGTAGCCTTCCATCATCTATCAAGTGAAGCCCTCCACACTTGCTTCCGAATTTTGATCCACTGTACCTTCATATTCACCCGTGTCAAAAAGGAGGATCATTTTCATCACCAAAATAGTTTATCTCATTTGCATCATCGATTTCATCGGGAGGTGGTTGTTTCTCTTCATTCAATACTTCATTTTGAAGAGGTGGTCTGATCCTCCTCGGTCATCGCCTGGATTTCTATCTCTTTGAAGGATATGAACTTGTGGGTTATTCCTTCTATAAGGAAAAGCATTTGGATTTCTGGGGCAAAAGCATTTGGCTCTTTTGCCCTTGTTGGTTGCTAATTCTGAACCTTCAACTTCGACATTTCGGATGTCAGATCATTCAACATCTTAGCTATATTTCCATTTTACTATTAGAGGAAGAAGAGGACTCAACAACAGATTTCTTCCTCTCAACCCTTCATTTAAGCTTTCTCTCATGGATGTCAGAATGTTAGACTCCAACTGAGGGGCGGGGCAGACCCGCATTAAAGCAAGTGTGCTTGATCGTTTTTCTCTAAGGATAAGACAAAACTATGAATCAAAGGCAACAGAGAATGTGATCTGCTTCATGCATCGCTTGGTTTGGTGACTGGCAGGGATCTTACCAAACATTTTATTAAATCTCTTGATGAAGTCGGAAACCTATTCTCCATCTCCTCTTTTAAAATTTCCAAATTCAGAAATGTAATACAAGAGATATCTTATTTCTCCCCAGTGTTTCAAGAATACCCCATCTAATTGTTCACTGCTGATCGAAGCAGGTTATTTGAACCATTTCTATTTGGCCATCCAAACTTCCTCAACGAAACCTAGTCCACACATCTTCTTCTCTGGAATATTTATATTTTCTGCATAAGCATAAAATGATTCGATGTTTTCTTCAGCAGTATACTCCCCTTCTCCCGTTAACTTTGGCATGTATTTCTGATAATCCCTAGTTGGCATAGTAGATAAAGGATTTGGCAATACAAGTGGGGTATATCTATTTGCCAAGATCTGTCCATCCTGGTCAAAGCAAACCATGATAGTCTTGGTGATTGACACAGACAAGGAATTTGCAGGAGATGATGGAGGAGATGAGTCGCCTGAGTTAGAAAAGAATGACCGTCTCACTTCGTCTTGAGCAGGAGATTCGGAGACCGGTGAAAAATAAGAGGCTTTATAAAATTTACCAAGCAACAATGCTAAATTTTCTTCACCCTTAGAGGATGAATCTTGGAGAATTTCTCAAGGACAGGCAGATTAGTATGAGTGTATAAGACACCTTTCGAAGGATTGATAGGTGATGAATCAAAAGAAGATGAAGAGGAATTTTCTTCATAGAGGATTCAGATTCAATTCTTTTGATGGGATGAAATGTCAATCTCAAGGACATAATTAGTAATATTAGAAGAAAAAAGAAGGTTCTTCTACCTTAGAAACTTGAGATGACTTTTCAATTTCCTGAGAATTATAAGTTTCAGCAGCAGGGGATTCAACCAAAGACTTATTAGATATGGAAGGATGAGTATTAGTTGGAATACGTGAATCAATTGCACTTGCATATCTGGAAGCCTTTCTTTGCAAAGCTTTGCCCTTGCAGATGATATTTTCTGGATCAGGAACAGATGTTAAGCCACTGGGCCTTCCCGGTTCAGCCTCGGTGTGAGGCTCTTTTGGAGCTCACTTCAGTTTTAAATGGAGTCGCCAGATAGAAAAATGTATTAACTCGATAGTGTCTACTTTTTGTCTATCATCAAGAACTAGATCTATGTCATCTCCAAGAGAAGCTGAGCTTCAATCTCCACCGCAACGGCTTCACTTGTTATCAATCTTGAAACCTCCTAGCTCTAAGCCTGGAGATGCCTAGTAACTTAATCTTTTGAAGCAATTTTCTCAATAATGGATGTGTTTCTTGGATCAAGATGAATATCTAGGGCTTGGACTGTGTCTTTGGACTGTATATAGTGTAATATCGCAAACAATCACAAGGCCTTCTAAGAATGCAATCAGACATGAGTTGATCAAATAGAACATGAGATAGTTGTTGAACCAGATTATGCTCATATAAACAATAAGAACAATGGGTTTAAAAAACTAAGATAATAACTTCTTATCTTCAACTTAATCAATCAATTAGTGAGATGATAGTCACATGCATATTGAATAAGCATCAATAAAGAACATTCAATCATAAGATATCAGAGAACAAAAAAAAAGGTTCCAGAACACAATTGAAGGAAGCTTCTGCAATAGCCATATATTAAGAATGAGTCTTAGTTACAAGAGCAGCATGTAGAACCTAAAATCGAACCCCTGGTTCATCAAAATTTTGTGTCTTTATAGCCCTTACATCAAATATCCAGATCCTAGAAAACTGGATCAAATATACTAAAAATAGTAACTCAAAAAATTCGCTTGCAAAAGAAGTGGATGCTTCCCCAAAATGAGGCCAATCCCTGATTTCTCTCTGTTGATGGTTGGTGTAGTGTAGAAATTCTGGCTAAATGGTAACTTTCAAATATATTGAGAAGGTAGATTGAGAAGGTTTTTCCTCAAGTATGTGGTTTTTAGATTTTTATCTTCAACCGTAATTTCTTGATTCCTCCCTTCTGCTAGGGGATGCTTTTAGGAGGTTTGGCATTGAGATTCCTTTCCTTTTCCTGTGACTACTCTTAGGAGTAAGAGATTTCTTTGCTACAAGATTATTTCCTTTATTGTCTTGTTGTAGTTTAGTTGGAAACTCATTCCAAAACAAGAAGAAACCCTACTCAATTTGTTTCCTCTGCAGGGATTCTCTCACAAGAAGATTAATCATCCCTTGATGTGATAATCTACTAACAACCTTAGCAGGTTGGGATTTCACTTGTCTTACCATCTTAGTCAGGGTTTTATGAAAGAAGTAAGGAATGTTTATGTGTTCTCTTCCTGTGAAATGGTTTAGCAGTTTAAAATGTTAATACATTACCCTGTTGTAGCTTCCCTCACAAGTGATATACACTAAAATTGCTTTCAAAAGGGACTGCCACTTTGGTTCCAAAAAAAAACATGGGAATATCCTTCTTCCGTGTCAAAGCTTTATGCATTGGTAGCAAATATGACCTGAATTCTATGTTTGATGGTGAGGTGGTTTTAAACCAACATTCCCCTGTCCTGGATAACCCTGCATTCAAAGAATGGCCGCTTCATTTATGATAATTTCCTCCCCCACTTTTAGAAATCCTTCATCATAGGAGAGGGAAAAGCTTCAAGCACCTGTTGGTGAAATGATGTCAACTTCTCACAGTATGCAAAAACTCCAATCTGTCCGAACACTCTGCTACCTCCGGATGAGCCTCCAAATACCAAATGCCATCCACCTCGAATCTCAAAACAGGACTTGCTTTAGACATGGGTCGATGCTAACTGTGCCTGAAACTATGGGAAACAAGACGTTCGGGAGACACTGACTCTAGGAACTATGAACACAACAAAATCATTTATAGCCGGTAGAAAAGGGTGACACAAACCGAGTTCGGAAAACTAACATAGTTTTGGATGACCGTTTGACTGAGAATACTTCGAAGCTTTAGATTTTCAGTGGCATTTGCATTTCTGAAACTTAAAAGGGAATAGTTTCTGAACTTACCTGATAACCCGACAAGGCTTACTTGACTCAGTGTCGCTTGACTTGATGACATCAATTCGTACCTCA
Organism: Picea sitchensis; assembly: GCA_010110895.2. Taxonomy (NCBI): domain Eukaryota; kingdom Viridiplantae; phylum Streptophyta; class Pinopsida; order Pinales; family Pinaceae; genus Picea; species Picea sitchensis. The sequence goes on along the minus strand of SNQJ01S0133030.1, from coordinate 10,720 downwards.
GAACGCGGATCGGGTCTTGAAAAAATATGATTTACTCCATGTAATCGTGGAGCTTTATGCAGTTTTTCGTCTCGATATCTCTGGGATTCATAATAACTCATCATAATTTCAAATGAAGAAATGACCAGATCATGATGGTTAACATACTTGTAACTGAAATGGAGGGTAACTCACATCATAACACCGCCATTCAATCACCTGAGGATGAAAATGACTAATTGGGTTGATAAGACAGTTGAGCTTCAAAACTTTCGATGGATGCCACTTAACTTGCATCATCTCTCCGCATACAGATTTCATGGGCTGTGTTTATAATCATTGCTTCAATCTTTTCTCGACAGTCAGTTCCCAAAGCACGAAGCTTTCATTTTCCCATTCACAAAATTTCAAGGTTACTTGCCTTCTTCACCACCTCTAATCCAAGGAAAATGAAAACCCTTTCTGGTTAATGATACATTACAGGCTCCTCGCCTTAAACCACCTAAACCGACATTTTTCCATTTTCTTGACCTAACCAAAATCAACATTCTTTTGAGCTTGTTTTCAAAATATAGACTCTCTAACCTACTTGCAGAAATTTAGAAATTAAATTTAGATCACAACCTATCACCTAAAAAGAAAATAAAATCCACCAATTTATTTGAGGAGTTAACACTTGCATTTTAACTAAGAAAACACCAACCAGGTGTAGACCTTCCATGAACCTCCCAACCTAGGACTCATGTTTCTCATCACTCAAGAAGTTGGGTCACTGTAGATGGACTAATTCCACTGTTGGATTCTTAGGATAGACAAGATCAATAGGAAAGTCACACAATTAAGAGGAAGGATTATCTCCTAGAGCCACTTACACCCATTGCCCATAGAGTCTCATTCCCCACATGCCCCACTCCACCTCAGAGTATACACCTTCACTATCACATGGCCCATTGGTTGCTCCACCTCACTTACTCCTGGGCTTCAGCAACAGGTCGGACCAAATTCTCTAAGATCTATGGCAGCTACAAGACCCCCTCCAAGAGATCTCACTTCCTCAACACACACTCTCACATGGAGAGAGTTTCTCACTGTGCCCCATGACATCCTGCCTCTTCAACCATGAGTTTGACAAACTACCTCTTCAAACCATAATAGATAAGTCCAGTAAGGAAAGGGACGACTCAGTAAATTACAAAGGTTCACAATGGAAGAAGCCCACAACATGGTTCTGTCGGTCGTGAGATTCTCAGTGCGTGATTGAACTCGTGAGGAGAGATGGGGGAAGACTGGTCTAGCAGCTTAAGATGACAGAGAATGAGAGCCCCAAACCGCTCCCTGCAGTAATGAACCTCCCTACATGAGTGAGTTAGTGAGTTCCTTAGTCCATCCCCAACATCAAGAATTTCCCCCTTAAGTCTGCATGTGCCCGAGCATACATTTGTCGCTCATGAAGCATGTTCCTTTTCCCTTTGAAAGTCCCTCGCCTGTGAACTTAGATAAAACATATCCCTTTTAAATAGCTTTGGAATAATATTGAATTATTATTCTCTTGAATTGCCTTAGGCTTAGCCCTTCCAACCTCTCAACCTTACCTAGCCTAGTGGAGTATAGTCCCCCATTCTCTTTTATCTGGTCGGTCTACACGCTAGTTGATGTTTTTTATATTAATAATAATATGAATATTTATATGTGACAAAACAGGTTCCTATCCTTTAACACCTAGGCTCTCCAGCTCACCAGCTTATAATTGTTCCGCTCACCACCACCAAATTATAATTGTCCTCACCTTAAGCAAAAAATATTTACAGCTTCATGATAAGGGGCTCGGCCCTAGGGATATTACAAATCCCTCCTTATTTTTGCACTATCCTCAATGAAACTTATTTACAAAGCATCAACAAGATTTTCAAATATCTAAAAGGATGTAAGTATGTAGCCCGCATGGCATCCTCATGATCCCAAGTAGAATCCTCAGGACCATAACAGGTCCACTAAAATTTTACAATCCCTATGGATTGATTCTAGAACTTCTTGATCTTCCAGTCCAATATACACATTAGATACCGTAATACACCTTCTTCTCCACCAATCACATTCCAATCAATAACATGATTAGCACTGTATATATTTACAATCAATGAAACATGAAACAAATTATTATGTATAGTCATGGATGTAGTAATGCAAGCATTATATGCAACTGGTCCAATCCTTTCTAGGATTTCAAATGGCCCACAATATATGGTCACAATCCTGAAATTTCCTACTGTGGAAATTATAAGTTGCCTTCACTTCAAGAACATGATCACTCAATTTTTAAACTTTATGGTTTTTTCTATCAGCATAACTTTTCTACCTGTCTTGGGAACCTTCAAATTCTGCTTAATCATCAACATTTTCTCTTTCTCGCTTCCTTTGAGAAATTTGGCCCAACTTATTGACCTATCACCGGCTTGTCCCAAATTATTGGTGTGTTGCACTTTCTTCCATGCTTCCAAATGGGCTCATCTTCAAAGGATGCCATACCCATTGTTGTAGGAAAATTATACCATGTAGGTAGTCTCCCATTTAGATGGTTTTTTCCATCACATACATCCTTAGTATATTCTATCACTTGTTCACCCTCTCCTGCCTCCCATCAGACTTGGGATTATAAGCAATGTTGAAGCTCAGATTCGTTCTAAAACCCTTGAATAACCCTTTCCAAAACTTGAGGTGCTCTACCGCCGCACAATTGTCTTGGGAATACGGAGGGAGCCGGATGGATGAATGGAATGGAAAGATGGATGGATGGAATGGAGGGATGGAGGATGGAATGGATGGAAGGATGGATGGATGGATGATGGATGGATGGACAAAGGATGGACAAAGGATGGATGGAAGGCGGATGGATGAAGGGCGGATGGATGAAGGAAGGATGGATGGGACAAGGAAGGATGGACGGAGGACCGAGTGGATGGAATGAGGAGGACGGACACCGGACGGATGGAGGGATGGATGGAGGGAGGGAGAGGGAAAGAGACAAGGAAGTTTATGATTGTACGGTTCTTTCCATCATGTCAAATGGATGGACGGATGGAAGGAATGGATGGAAGGAAGGAATGGAAGGATGGAAGGAGGAAAGGAATGGAGGATGGACGGATGGAGGCCGGAATGGAGGAATGGAAGGACGGAATGGACGGATGGATGGAGGAAGGAAGGATGGACGGATGGATGGAATGGATGGATGGAGGAATGGATGGACGGAGGAATGGATGGATGAGGAATGGATGGATGGATGGATGGATGGATGGAATGGATGGATGAAGGATGGAGGAGGAGGATGGAAATGGATGGACAGGAAGGAATGGATGGATGGAGGATGGACGGATGGAAGGAAATGGAGGATGGAAGGAAATGGAAGGAGGAATGGAGGATGAAGGAATGGATGGGACATGGATGGAATGGAGGCAATGGAATGGATGGATGGATGGATGGATGGAATGCCGGTGTCAAGTCTCTCTGAACCTCACAAATGTCACCATGCATCCACTGGGACCCATGGTTTCTGTACTTTCAAATTACTTAACACCTTTCAAATTCAAGTGGGGGCATGCAACGGTGGGTTTGGAGTAACCCACTTTTCTCCCCACAATTATTCTCATGCTGATTAATGAACTCCCTCCGTGAAACCATGGTTTGGATTATGGGATCGCCTTGTAGAATTATATGTCATGTGCACTGGTCCCCACAATGCCTCCCGGCCTTTGATATTGATGTATCATGATCAATTCTAGTGTGGGTCTACCGACCTTTGGTCTCATGTTATTCAACCCCGGGCCCACATAGTACAACCGGTACATTTTGGGTGGGGCATGTATGTGTAATAGGAGAGGTCCACCACCTGTGACATCATCATGACTCCACCACTTCACTCTTTTGGGATCTTAGCTTTGTAGACTTCGTGAGTTCTTGGCAACTCCTACTCTCGCTTTTCCTAGAGTAAGCTTTCCCCCTGAAAGTTCACGCATCTACCTAAGTGTTTCCTCCTCAGATGATCAATGGCTATGAGTGACTTCGACACTTCGTGCTTTGAAGTTTCAAACTCACAACACTTTCCTCCTCCCGAAGTACTTATACCCAAAGTACACGATATCTTGAAGTGTGTATCCCCCTTGATCTGATGACAACTATCCACTTCATCTCTTTGGCCTTTGGGATTTTTAGACTCCTGCACACTCATTCCTCTTAGAATGCTCTCAATCAAGTTCATAATTTAACAATGTGTGTCCTTCAGAATGGACAAATAGATTCACTTTGCCTTCGGATTTTGGGAGTTTGTCACACTCCACAATTTAAATCCTCCAAAGTGACTTTCTCCAAAGTCTCAGATCTATTGAAATGTACCCCTCTAGCTGCACTCAATGACCAGGATCTACTTTGGCTATTTCGCTTTCTCCTCGATCACAAAACTTATGAAGTTCTCATTTCTAGAGTTGTGGATCTTATGCCACCAATCAACCTGGATCGGACGATTGTCGATCCCTTCTGCTCAGATCCGACAACTTGGGGATCTATTTTTCCTCGCCTCTCCTTTTCTTTCCTAGACACGAATCTAATGGTCCAGACTCCTTTCCACAACTGATCTGATGGCTATTGTTGCTCCTCCTCTTGAGCTTCGTTTCTCCTTAGAGGGTTGTTTTGACACTTTAACACTGCATCTATGCACTCCTGCAAATGTGATTCGCCCCATGAGAAAACCCAAGCTATTTCTCTTGAGTTTTTTGAGTCAAAGACTATGTCAACACACTCCTTGCACCCAAGGATGCTCTGAACTTTGAATTTTATCCCTTTCAACAATAATTCAATCTGAAACCTTTTGTCTCTTGTGCCTACCAATACATGGCCCATCCGTGCTCGTCAAACCATGTCTCTCGAGCATCACCAATTCTTTTGTTCACCCCAACCACCAATAGGTAGGGAAATTCCACCTTCCACTTCTCGTACACTTCACTTAGCTCTGATACAATATTGTAACGTCCTAAACCACCAACAGGTCAGAAAACACCACTACTTGGACACTTCACTTAGCTCGGGATAATTTCAATTTGTAACGCCCCCAACCACTACTAATAGCTCCTGGCCCATGCCACATAGGAACATACATACATACATACATACATACATACATACATACATACATACATACATACATACATACATACATACATACATACATACATACATACATACATACATTATTACATACATACATACATATATATATATATATATATATATATATATATATATATATATATATATATATATATATAACATGCATTTCTAATGAATTTAAACAAATAACATAGAATTACTACTACCATATAGAATCAAATGGAATTGATAGTTAGTACAAATATACAAATGTAACACATGATAACACTTCAAGAATCACAAACATGCATAACATACATAATTAATCACATAAATGATAATTTATATTTAACTAGAGAAAACCACTAACTCACATATGTATCCTCTCCACTTAACTCCTTAAAATTTTAGGACCATACCTCTCATCACTTCAAAAGTGGGTCACCCCCTGACCAGACTAAACTCCATTAGGGCAAGGGATTCCTAGGTTGGGTAATATCAGGTTAAAAGTCAGCCACAGTTTAAGAGGAAGGATTAACTCCCAGAGCCTACTTATGCCCACTTCTCTATTGTACTATCATTCCCACATGTTTAGTCTTTAACCTCAGAGTATATTAATTTTCATCATTACATAGTCCATCACTACTCCACCTCCCTACCTTGGTATTCAAGCAATAGGTCGAACCGGAATTCTCAGATCTCTGTATAAACTACGGGACTCCCTCCAGGAGAACTCACTTTCTCATCACACTCTCTCACCTAGAGAGAGTTACTCACAGGTTTGACAACCTGCCTCTTCAACCACGGGTTTGAAAAACCACCTCTTCAAACCACAATAGCTAAGTCGGGTAAGGAAAGGGATGACTCAGTAAATTACAGAGATGCACAATGGCCACAGGTTCAACAATGGTGAAAATGGATGGTTGCATGCTTGCTAAGTGCATGAGTGAACTCGTGAGGAGAGATGGGGAATATTGTTCTAGCATAGAAAAGATTATGAGAGTGTGAGAGCCCAAAACTATTTGTGCGTGAACCTCCCTGCGTGAGTGAGTTCTTGAGTTCCTCCATCTATCCCCAACAACAAGAATTTCCCCCTTAAGTCTTCATGTGCCAAAGCCGACACCTGTCACTCATGAAGCATGTTCCTTTACCTTTGGAAGTCCCCCATCCTCCCCCTGGGAAATTAGGATAAAAACATATCCTTTTAAACAACTTTTGGAATAATAATAAATTATTATTCTCTTGGACTTAAGCCCTTAGGCTTAGCCCCTCTTTCCAACCTCTCAGCTCCCTCTCCCTTACCCAACTTAGTGGAGTATAGTCCCCCATTCTATTTTATCGTGGTTGATCTACACGCAGCGATGTTTTTATATTAATAATATGAATATTTATATGTACAAAACAGGCTCTTGGCCTTTAACACCTAGGCTCTCCGGCCTACTAACACATAAGCCTACCAGCTTATAATTTTCTGGCTCACTAGCCTACAAAACATTTTTACAATTAATAATACAACTGGGGCTCATCCTAGGGATATTACAATAGGGATTATTGGATCAAGGGGTCATCAGGCCCAGTTCATCTCCTTATGGTTCTCTGATCATGATGGTTCCAAAGGAAGAGGGAACATGGTGAATGTGTGTCAATTACCGGGATTTAAACAAAATCACGATGAAAAATCAATACCATCTTCCTCGCATAGATGATTTAATTGATCAGTTGAAGGGTGGTGTTTGTTTCACTAAGATGGATTTGTGTAGTGGATATCACCAAATCAGGGTTGCAGAACAGGATGCATGGAAGATTGTATTTAAAACCAAACAAGGATTATTTGAGTGGTTAGTTATGTCATTTGGGCTTTGTAATGCTCCGACAACTTTCACGCATGTGATGAATGATGTATTCAAGCCTTTCCTGGATGACTTTTTGATTTTATATTTAGACGACATTATTGTTTTTAACGGGACTTGGGATGAACATGTAAGGCATGTAAAATAGGTATTGGATACTTTGCAAAAGGAAAAGTTGTATGTGAAAATGTTGAGATGTGAATTTGACAAGACCGCACTTGTATACCTAGGTCACATTGTGGGAAGAGGACAGTTGAAGATTGTTCCTTCCAAAATTGATGTAATTGTAAATTGGTATGAGCCAAAAAGTGTAACTGAGGTCCTAACCTTCTTGGGTGCAGTCCAGTATTGGAGGAGATTCATTCCCAACTTCTCCTTTATAGCAGCTCCTTTGCATGCCTTAACGAGTGTGAAGAACACTTTTCAATGGGAAGGAAAGCAACAAAAAACTTTCAACATTTTAAAGGAGAAGATCAGTACTGCACCAATATTAGCACTGTTGAATCTTAAACAGTCATTCGAGATCAAGACAGATGCCAGTGGATATGCCATGGGTGAAATATTGATTCAATATCTTAATCCTATCTGTTACCACTCTAAGACTTTTAACAAAGTTGTTGTTAACTATCCGACATATGATAAAGAGTTGTATGCATTAGTTCAAAGCGTAAAGAAATGGAAGCACTAGTTGTTAGGGAAGGAAACCATCATACATACAGATCACTAGCCCTTACAGTATCTTCAAGTACAAACCAAACTGCAACAATTCGGCACTACAGATGGATGGGTTTTCTACAAAAATTCCATTTGGTAATCAAGTACAAGAAGGGTACAAGTAATAAGGAAGATGATATGATTTCTAGACCTTCTATTGTTGCTTCTATTATTTTGAAGAATATTTATTTATCTCATGATAGCTATGTAGAAGAATATGCCATCGATGAAGATTTTAAAGAAGTATATGAGAAGCTAACCCATGGTGCACATCTAGAGAACTATTGTCTGCAGGGAAAATTACTCTACCATCTTGGGAAGCTATGTATTCCTACAAGTGAACGAGTCCATGTAATATGAGAATCACACACTTCTCTTGTGTCTGGGCATTTTGGGGTAGGAAAAACTATGGCTCATTTGCAGATTTTTTGTTATTGGCCTCAAATGAAAGAAATTGCAACTAAATATGTAAAGGGTTATGTGATGTGTTCTACTTGTAATCCCACTAATAGAAAATTGGGGCTACACTCACCACTTCCTGTTCCATCCCATCCATGGGAAATAATCTCCATGGATTTTGTAGGGGGTTTACCAATGACCAAAGGGGATCATGATTATTTGAATGTCATAGTGGATAGGTTTAGGAATATGTGTATCTTGATGCCATGTAAAAATTAGATCATTGTTGAGTAGACTGCTAATCTCTTATTTCAGCATGTTTGGGTTCACTTTGGGTTACCCACGTCCATTGTCTTAGATCGAGATACTTGATTCCTTGGAGAGTTTTTGGACTAACTTGTGGAGAATGATGGACACCAAATTGAAGAGGAGCACTGCTTTCCATACACAGATTGATGGTCAGATAGAGGTGGTAAGCAGAACAATGGTACTTTTTCTTCGAGGCTACTACAACAAGCATCCTAAGTTATGGGATGAACAGATACCCTATGTACAACATGCTTATAATCAAGCTTTACATTCATACACTCAGAGTTCACCTTTTGAGACATGTTTTGGGTACATACCAAAGGTTCCTTTGGACTTTATGTATGGGAAATATGTCGATGTGAATGAAGAACAAACAGAGGATAGAGTCTGTAAGTTCATCCAGAGGATTTAGCAGATACACCAGGTAGTCAGGGAACAGTTGGAAAAGAGTCAAGCACAGTATAATGCTTAGCATGACAAGAACAGGGTTGATCATCAGTTCTAGGTTGGAGACTGGGTATGGCTCCACATCAGTAAGGAATGATTGAAGGGTGAAGGAAAGAAACTCAAGCCCATATGATATTCACAATTTTGGAGAAAAGTGGCACTAATGCTTTTTGTTTATATCTTCCACCTTATATGCAGATTTACTCTATTGTGAACGTAGAGAACTTGAAACTTTTTGAGCCTCCCATGATCATGGATCATGATGAGGAATTTTCAATACCTTCAGTTGATGAGTTTTCACCTGATTACTTGGATGAGTTACAGGAAGATATCATCCTGGGCAGAAGGACGAGGACTTCACACAGGGGTGATGTTGATTATCTTTGAGTAGGCTTAAAGGGCATACATCCAAGAAAGGAAAAGTGGATTGAGAATGACAAAGTGATGGGACTCTTCCCTCACTTACTAGTTGATTAATGAAATATTTTGGTGGTCCAAAAATCTCTTAGTGAGAAGGCATGATCCAAAAAGGATCCAGAGAAGGCTAAGAACAACTCATAATGCTCATAATGGCTTCAGCAGATAGAGAAAGGGAAAAAATACAAATTTACCAAAACATAATGAAAATGGAATGATCCCGAAGAGAGCGTCACAAGTTTTCTAACGATGAAAATGGATCGCCAAACGGAGTTACGGATCAAAATATATAAGCGGTCAAAGTTTTGGTCAACCTAGCCCAATCAGCAGGGATGAGTCAACATCTGTACTGCTGACGTCATCATCAGTATGCATAACGTTAGTGTCTATATAGCCTATGTGGCAAGAATATAGGGTGACACATGTCATGATGATGTTAGCATGCCACGTGGAAGTACCTGAGGCTGCCACATGTCACTCAAATTTGGACATTTTAGGGCACCATGTGGACGAATAAAAAAAAAATGCCACGTGGCACCCCAAGGGGTGCCACATGGCACCGCCCATAAGGTGCCATGTGTTCCAAGGTGATGTCAACATACATATGGGAAAATCAACAGATGCCACATGGCCCAATATGAAGGTGCCACGTGGCACCCATGAAATGCGCAAGGAGGCCCTGTGACTGAATAATTAAACATATATATAATAGAACTCCGCCAAAATTGGCGACAATTCCACTATATACAGCATATCCGCCAAACTTAACCATCGTCGGGACCACCACTAACTTCCCCACCACATTTAGCAGAGCGTGCCAAAAACGTCTGCCATATTTAGAAAAAATCGTCGAACAGACTGCCAAATGGAGCGGAGTCCACGGGATTCGATCCTGGGACCTCTGCTAACCTACGTTCTAAATAGAGCTCCGCCTACTAGCACGCCAAGCACCTCTTTTATTACACAAATTCCAAGTTTTTGTATATAAGGGGGTGTTCGCCAAAGTTTGAGACAAGACAGAGCACGAGAGAGGATTTCGAGTGCACCCGTACGGATTTGTACGAACTGGGGCATGATTTTCGAGATTTCTCCATCATTTATTACAGGAGCTGTTATCACTCCAGGAAACTCTCCTAGGCTGTAAGTCGAAGATGCCTGGTAACTAACTCTTTTTGGGAAATGTTTTCTTAATATTTGAAATGGTTTATGGATCAAGATGAATATCTACGTACCGGACTGTGTATTCAAGACTGTCTAGGAATATAAAATCTTACAAGGCTTTCTAGTAATGCATTCAGACAAAGTTTGATTGAATGTAGGAGGAAGAAGGCTATTGAACCAGACTATACTTCATACCAACAAGTACAATGGATTTAACAACCAAAGAAATAACTTATGATCATCAACTAAATCAATCAGCAAATGAGATGACAGTCACATGCAGACTGAATGAGCATCAACAAAGAACC
>SNQJ01S0133029.1:0-19477 GCA_010110895.2 Picea sitchensis | reverse complement strand
ATAATAAAATAGAATGAATTGGAGGGTTTGGGGTTTTAGGAGAGTGGGGGTTATATGGAGTCACAATCCCAGGATCGATCGACTTCTTGCTTTTTTTAACTGTTAAATGGGGGTTCAAAAACTAATATAGGAAGTCTTCCCAAGTTTTTCCCTGTTTCTTTAATTATGAGATAACACATAGTTTAATAAGGCCATGATGAAATAGGCTATGGTGAGGGGTTGCCAAATTTTTTTGGATCTGGGAAAACATCTTCTCAAGAATTTTTAGAAAATAAAAGGGAAAATTCAAAGGTTTTCCAAATTGAAAATGGGCCAAGAGGAGAAAATGGTAGGATTTGAAGACATAGTACTTACCCTCGCAGGTAATGAGTCTAGTGATAATGATCAGAGGATTAATTAATTCATCCATAATCCATCCCTTTGAATATCCTTTAGCCCAGAGACATTTTGATATTCAGGCTTAAACAACTGATTGTAACTCTGTCATGGAATATGATGTTGCTTGAACCATTGGTCCCCAATTCGTGGCAGTTTCATGGCCACAACTGTTACAGGTGAATCCTCCTGCGAACAAGCGGATTTCCTCTTGGTCTCTAGACTCCTAAGGCTAAGACAGAAAAGTGCTTAACATGGAAACTGACATCCTTTTAGATCTAATCAAGATAATATACAAAGGAAAAGAAGAAAGATATGTACCTTGTTAATGGCGTTTGTCCTTGCAAATTCCAGGTTGAGCTTCGATCCTGAGCTCCCGGATATATCCTGTAGAACAAACAAAGATACGATGGAATTGATACTCTACTAAGATTATCTCAAATATAAATCCATATACAACAGACAAACTCATGTGGAACAAACATAAGTTTGAAAGAAACATGCCAAGCATTGATATATTGATAAGAACAAATAAAAGTACTTACAATCCTTTGATGAAGGTGAAACAACTTCTTCCAGTTCTCCTTGTCCAAACCCTTTGCTCAAGTAATTTACACTGATTTCTTTGATGGAATCTCCTTGATGAGATCATAAGTGTCACATCTCCAATATCTTCTGTTCATTCCACTTAAAGGATCATAAGTTTGGTATCAATCTCTATTCTCTTCCTTTCCTTTCACCATGAGAAGGCCTCCTTATATAACCTTGGAGAAGCCCAACCACTTGAGATATATTTGGGATAAGTTGAGGATTCCTCTCCTTTAGTTTAGTATCCTCACTAAGATCATTCCTTGATCCAAGATTCGAACCCAACTACCTTTAGATATTGAGGGGATTGTCCCTTGATTTCCTCCAACAAACCAAAAATTCACTCAGAAAGGGTAGCACTCCCCAAAAAGGGTGCACAGAGCACTCAAACACTCCCACAAAGAGGCCTAGGGAGTGTTATCACTCCCTTACAGTGGGTAGGGGATATATCCTCTCCAAAATCAATTTTTTAGTGATTCTTTTAGTGGAAAAAGGTTTGTACTTCTTGTCAAGTGATTTCTCTTCTTGAAAACTAGTCTTTGAGGTGTCTTAAGTGTCTTTGTGATGTCATTAGAGGCATGACATAGGCAATATGGAATTATGATGTTTGTGACACTTGCAACACTTGTGGTCAATATGCGACCCTTGCAGACAAGATGCGACACTTACAACACTTGTAATGACGAAACTTGCGACACTATTGAAGTGAGTAATTTTGATGTGTAATAGATTGCCCCCCAAAGTACGAAGTTAGAAGACGATGATGACTGAATTACTTTGTATAATTTTTCGAGGAAGGGTATGGATGCAGAGAGGCTAGAAAAAGATGCACACAACCATCAAACAAACATTATGACATGTTTCAAACCCAAGGCAGGCATACCTATGCTTGAGTGATAAAGACTTTTTAGGTATGACCACCACAAAATACATTGCGGATCCATAATTATATTGACAAAATGGTAAAGCCATTGAAGATACAATGTGGATCTATAATCCTATGACCTGAACTAATCATAGCCATGAATAATACTTAGTGGATCTACGAGATGACAAGACATAGCCACGATCAATAGAAAGTGGATCTATGTAATAGTATATGTGTCATAGTTCAAAAGAATTCCTTCACAACCTGGGAAAAGTATACATGAGAGTGATAACTCAACCCAGTGTATTCTTACCGATCCTGATGTATTACATATCTAACCATGTGAATAGATGTCCTGATGTCGAACATGGTAGAAACCACTTGATTACTGGTCAATGAGGTAAACCGTTAACAAGGGCGAGGGAGATCATCATCGATGTCAATGATTCCCAAGGTACTCTAGTACATTTCGATGAATGTGAATAGATGAGCTGAAGTTGAACATCTGTGGAATCATCTGATCAGAGTTCAATGATGTAAAACCACTGTCAGACGCGAGGAGGCCTGCCATTGAGGCATGTAGGTCCCAAGGTACTAACTAGTTTCTAAGTCTAGTTCCTAGATAATGTGTTGAAGTCGATAGGAACAGACTCGTCGAGGGAGGGCCTTGATGTATCCCCCATCAATGACATGAAACTAACATAGAGATGTAATTGGTAGATCAAATGAACATGGACTGACATGGGTATTGAAACAAGATATTTGTGTTGGCTGACTCTTGAGGCAGATACTTCCCTTGAACACTGAGGCACAACAGCAGAAACGTGACATGAACCAAAACTTGATGATGCAGTGGATGTTGTGACTTTCGTTAGGTGACCCAAAGGAGTAAAAGAAACTCAGAGGATTGGCTCAGTGTAGAGGTTCAACATATTAAAATGCGTGCAAAGAAAAAGTGTCGTGTTCAAGGGCGACTGTAAGAGTTATTGTAAGTGTTCTCAAAAACTGTTTGGCTTGCTTCTTTCAAGTTTTCCCCCATCCAGATAGACAAGTACCTCTTTTTAATTTAATGATCTCGAGGAGGGTAACACATGCTCAATATGACTCACCTTCAGTAAGTCCCTCTTCCTTTGTTTTAACGAAATGGAAGAAGTAAGGGTTCGGTCCCATATGGGGACTTCAATGTATGATTGTTTAACGAGTCCAGAGAAATTAAAATTAGTGGTTTTTCATATTTAGAGAGTTTGAAAACAACTTAAAGATGACTCCAATGTTGTCCTTTTTCGTAATGTTAGTCTTGCAAGGCCGAAAAAGAGATAAATTATCATTCGAAAGATGCCCTTTCAAACCTTTTAATGAGTGGGAAAGGAAGCAAGATCACTCGGAAATATTTTCATGTTTATAGAGTCTGGAAAGAGATTAAAGACGACTCCAAGGGGTTCATTTTTCGTATATCCATGCGAGTCTGAAAAAGTGATAAAAGTATACTCAATTACATTCTCATGTTTTTTCGAGCACAAGAAAGAATAAATACTAAGCTCGGTATGCCCCTAGCTTGAAACCTAGTGGCTTAACTCTAGAATGATCATCAAAGGATGGAGACATGCCCTCCAAGCTTCAATTCATTCACCGACTTTGAGGTTGTCACCAATTTCTCTACTAAATGGAGAAAAAGGATAAGGGTGGATGAAATGAAGGTTCAAAAAAGGTGACTGTTTCATTTTTTAACGATCTCGACATAGGAAAAGAACTATGCTCAGGGCTCCAGGTTCAATCCCCAGATTGTTGTTTCATTTTTTAATGAGCTTGCTACAGAGAGGAAAACTATGCTCAAATCTTCTGTTTCATTTTTTAACGAGCTTTCCAAAGAGAGGAAAACTATGCTCGTGACATCTGTTTCATTTTTTAACAAGCTATCTATAGAGAGGAAAACTATGCTCAAAGATTCTGTTTCATTTTTTAACGAGCTTTCCACAGAGAGGAAAACTATGCTCGTGACCTCTATTTCATTTTTTAACGATATTTCTACAAAGAAGAGAAACTATGCTCGTGGACTCTCCTTGATCATGGCTTCCAAGAGAATAATGCTCTGGAAGGACACCACATTAAGGGACAAATCTTGGTCATGGCTTCCAAGAGATCTTCACTAGATGGAAGAAAATCACTCTGGAAGGAACACATGTCGAGGGTCGTGACAGGGGTAAGGCAATCAGGCTCCAATAGCCCTACCGAAGATATCACCATGTCAAATACCAAATCCAAATCATCAGAAGTTGAAGGCATGGGAGATGATGGAAAATCAACATAAGGAGGGAAGATAGAGTGTATATCTCCCTGAATTTCTTCACGAGGGGGAAGAAAAGAGGGGGAAGATGAGGGAGAAGCAGATTGGATAGAAACATATGATGTTTCAGATAGACTAAGTGGCACAGTGTCACCTAGTGCATCGAATTCCAATGGATTAGGTACAATTCAAGGGTTAGATGATTCCAAAGATTGATAAGCCATGGTCGAAATCATATCGGCGGTGGCAATATGATGTGTAGTTAGTGGAAGTTGTGTAGGGAAGGTACCCATAAGGCTATAATATTTCAGTAAGCCAACACCAATGCTTTCATATATGATCTTGTGGTCGCCCAAGAAAGGAATATTGTTGGTAGCAGGAGCGCGAGTGTCATTTGTGTAGAAATCTAACTGATCAACAGTGACAATTTTTCCCTGATGAGGAAATTGTACACATCAAAAGACCAACAAGGCAAAGATAGTCATAGCATAAAACCAACTTCTTCCAAGTAATAAGTTGTAATTTAGGGGAGCATCGACCACCTTGACATCAACAGTGATGGTTTTTCCACCCAACTAGATGGGTAGGGACTATAAAATCCCATGGAGATGAAAACCTCTCCCATCGAATGCACATAACATCGTTGGGGATTTGGTGATTTTAAACTTTTCCAACATGCTAAAGACATGAAACAAGTAGAGCCTCCCTCATCCAGGATGGTTCGGTGAATTTTTTTACTGTGAACAACAACATCAATTTGGAAAGCAAGTTGGTGGGAGAGTCGAGATGTATAATTATCCAAGTTAAACATGATATTATTGGATGAGTGAGGATCAACAATGCCAATAGTGGTGAAGAGCATTCTACATTGACTGGGGCAGTGTTGTAGAACTTCTAACACAGACATAGCACATGGTGATTGAGCCAAATATTCAACAATGTTGTAGTTCTGGGTGGCACATGAACTAGGATTAAAGGTAGACTTACGGATAGTTATCTTAGGAGGGTGTAAGATAGATTCAAACGTAGGTTTCTCAATATAAAGTGGTCCAGACGGAGGATTAACTAATGTAGTACTAATGGAGGACGATGATGGATATGATAAAGTATCGGTACCATTAGTGGATTTTCATTTGTCAGGGTTAACTGGTGTGTCGTATGTCTTAGAGAGAGTGGTTAAATTAATCCCATTAAACATAAAAATATGTTCACTTGTTGAGGCCTCATCATGAGGATGGATAGAACTACCCCCAGGAGAGGGGGTTTGAGAAACCATGGATTGTTGTTGTGGAAAAGGATGAGTAAGCACAACGGGTTGTGAATTTCTCTAGAAACGTTTGGCCACTTCATTGCGATGTGTATAGTCTCGAGTGTAGTGATCGTCACCATGAATGATACATGGGAATTTCAGTTTCCATTGTGGTTTCTTTTCGGTAGCAGGTGTTTGAGCTTGATTTTTTGGTTGTTCATTGTTATTAGTAATTTTTTATTTATTTTTTGTCTTGTTTTTACCTCCGGATGGTTGTGAAGGGGAAGATTGAATTGCATTCACCTCAAAGTTCCAAGTTTGGGGGGAGGTAGAGGAGAGTGTGGTTGATTGGGAAGTAGATTGAGTTTTGACGAAACCGATAACACCGTCCGCATGAGATGAGGATGATGGCTTAGATGGATCGACATTAGCTCGAGCAACATTCAGAAGCAACTCATACAAAGTACCAGATTGTGAATAAACCAAATCTATGTACTGAGCCTGCACAATGGTTTCTTCCTCGGTGACCATGCCACCCATAGTGACATCGTGAGTGATCGTGGGTAAAAGTGATTTAGTAAACCACTCCGCCAATAATATGTCAGGAATGATTACTTTGATCATTCTTCGTCGTTGTCTCTACTCATGAATATGGTAAAAGATATGCACAAAGTTAGTTTGATGAAGGGAGGTCAAGAGTTCAGTACCCGTCTCGTAGCGAATAGGTAGTTGAAAGTGTGTGAGGAAAGACTTGGAAAGGGAGTTGAAATCATGAAAAGAAGCACATGGTAGTTCAATATACCACTTTGTTGTTGAGCCCCTAAGTGTTCGTTGGAAAAGACACAAATGTATAGAATCATCCATGAGGGAGTTTGATGAACAACACAAATGGAAATTCATCACATGGTTATTTGGATCTTCTCCAGATTTTTCGTCAAATTTTGGAATATCAAAAGGAGGTTTAGCGGGTGTTGAAACATATATTAAGTTTTTTATCTTCAAAACTAAAACCTTCCTTTTTTGGGTTTCAGATTTTCACGAATCATAACCCTCACTATCATTTCCAAAAGGCCGGTACCGAAATCCCAACAAGATTTATTTTTTAAATAATAAAAGGGAAAAAACCAAAAGTGTTATAAAAGTCCTGATGCGCTTTCTGTAAAGTTATTTTTTAAATCACGAAAATCTTAAACCCTAAAGGAGTTAAGACTAACCTTTAAAAGTTTGTTTTCAGGTTTTAGGGTTTACTGAGAACATATGTTTTAATGCATTTACAATCGCAGAATCCTGATCCCCGATTTCCCGAAATATGGAAGTTACTAATTATTAAAGACTACGTTAATCGTATCGTAATTTCGGAAATCAGGATTTAGCGATGACATACCTCTTGTCAACACGATCCTCAAAATATCGAAACGCAAAGTCCTAACTCATAACTTGTGTTTAAACTGAATTAATCTTGTTTTGGAAGTTAGTCCTTAATCCTGATTAATTAATTCACTGATACAAAAATTTAAGGCTTAAGTTAATCATTTCGTAATTTCGAAAATCAGGATTCAACGATGACATACCTCTTGTCAACACGATCCCTGAAACCCCGAAATAATCAAAGTGGGTTTAATAATTAATTTACTAAAACGAAATTAAGTCCTAATTTAAACTTGTCGTGATTTCGCAATTTCGGAAATCAGGATTCAATGATAACATACCTCTTTTCAACACGATCCCTAAAATCCCGAAACATGAAGTCTCGACTCTTAATCCGTGTTTAGTCTAAATTAAATTTGTTTTGGAAACATGATTAATGATAATCAAACTTTTTTCACGTTTCAGTTCTCGATCAATTTTTTTTTTCCGAATTTTGAATTCAAAAGCGCCAAAATGCGACCACTTTAATAAAGGATAACTGAGGATATGTGACACTAATGCGTATCTTAGTAAATATCTGATGCATTCAATGTATTGAATTCTTTCCAGTTGCATTAGTACCTGCATCGTTAAATGGATTAAAAGAGAGTTTAAAGGTCTGTGTTTCACAACATATTTTGTTTCATACTATCAAGCGTAAGACGCATTCAACCGAGCTCATACACTCTTTTTCTGTGATAGGTTTTCCATCTAACTTAAAGTCATGGAACCAAAGAAAGCACTGAATAAGAGTGAATATACAGAGGAAGGAGATATCATATCCGACACTACGCCACACACTATCGACTCAATTAAATCCTGGACACAAATCTCTGAATTCCTAGAATATGAAATCAAGAATTCTCCTACTGATTCTGAGAATCATTTTTGGGATATAGCAGAATCAGAGCTTCATAAGATCACGATGCGCCCTCGGCTTATGGCATACAATGACATGATCAATTGGGCATTGGAGAAGGTCAATATGCTGACAAGAAGTAATTTAAACGATCAAGGGGTCGTTGTCGGCTCATTCAGGCCAGAGCATATACAAGTAATGTATAAACTCTCACCAAATCCTAAGTACATTTATAATGTCGATTTTTTAATTGAATTTCAAAGGAAGGAGTGTACTGAGGTAGACCAAACTTATCTCGATTTAATCAGAGAAAGGTGGAGATGTCCATCAAAATTTAGGGCTGATAACCATGGAGATTTTGCCACAACATCTTTGAACGAATACATGGTCTATGCATCCATTATGTTGTGTAGACTTTTCAGGAAAATAATCCCTGCCATTTTCCTACAGAATGGGTACCCTTTTTAGAAGAAGCTTTAGAAGAATACACTTTTAATTGGAGTAATATTTTGTCTGATAACCTAGCTCAAGAGGTTTCAAATTACAGAGTTGCAAAATCTAAAGGTCAACCAGTGGCCTTTTACATGTTAGCATACATTATGGACGCAATCTTCTTTGTGACCCCTTTCCCCCTGATGAATTGGAGTTGGAATATAACCTGCCCCGAACCCATTCACGAGTATCACTCTGTGCTATGGGAAGAAAATTCTAAGATTGTGTTTTATGAAATTTGCCATTTCATAATAATTCCAATGCATAAAATGTTTCATGGTTGTGAACCCCCTCGCATTTCTGAGCCAGTCTCATAAAATCTCAAAGCAATAACCGACTGGTTTGTTGATAAAAACTTCTCTTATATTAGGGTTTATGGGTGCTCAATCCCCCCTCACACACTTTTTTAAATTCCTCCCTGACAGACTGGTATTGAGGGAGGTAGCACATCAAATAGTGAAAGGTGGTATTGGAATAGAGCTAAAGGTAGCTCAAAATAAGTCTTGGCCAATATTCCCTATGTATGTCAGGAAATTTTCATTACTAAACCTAGGCCATTCTAAAGTGGAGGCCGAAGCTCTAGAAGAAATAAAACTAGTAGATATTGAGCACATAAATCATGATCCTTATCGATTAGTAAACAGACATTTGATGCATTGTAATATGAAAGCTTATGAGCACGAAAAATCTGTTTATGATGATATATTAAAGGAGGCTAAAAATTATAAGGAGGTATTGAATAGGGTACGGGCCTTATCACCCGACCTACAAACTAGTTTCATGTCCTTCCAAATCCACAGGTGAATTTGTTTGCCAAAATTTTTGCAGGGTGAATCCATGACCCCTCATCTAGAGCAGGAAAGGCCTCCCCCAGGCTTTGAAACAGATGTACAGGATAAAGCAAATACAAAAGGAAAAATGAAGGAAAGTGAAATGCCTTGACAAGAAGCAGAAGTCCCTCAGATATAAAAATCAGAGGCAGTGAAAGCAAAGGAGTTGGAAACACCCTCAGAAATCCTTGAGAGTTTTCCCAAAAAAGTAGGAGGAATAACATCGACAAAACTTGGAAGTCCCATCACTTCTTTGACTCCATTGTAGTCTACTTATGGAAACCCCCACGAGGCATCTCTATACGTTAGTGATCTTGAGCCTGATTCTAGGGATGAGATTCCTTCATCTGATGTTTTTTTCAGTAAAAAGAGAAAGGTTGTCTTAAAACAGGAAATGCATCCGAGAGGAGATATGATTATTAAAAAGAACAAAATCATTATAGATGGACAAAAAAATAAAGAGGGAGAATTCACTACAGAGATAACAGGTACAATGGGAGCCTTAGCATCAGAAAACTTATACTCTGTGGGTCATTTAACAACTATGTTGTAGCAGAAAGATCAGATGATGGCTCAGCTACAAATTCAGTTAAAAGAGACTGAAAGAAGTATCAGTAGGGAGATAGACCAAGGTCTAGAATGATCCAGATGCAATGATATTCAAGAGATTAAAAAGCTGAAAGAAAGCTTAGATGAAGCAAACCTGAAGATACAGGCCAGCCAAGCATAGGCCTTACAGCAAGAGGAAATGAATAAACAATTACAGAACAAGATTAGTTCAATCCAAAATCAAGTGGTAGAGATGGAAGATTTCCAAGCCCAGGCTTTGGAAATCCATGCAAAAGTAGAAAATGAGCAACATGGATTGATATCTAAGATAGAAATTATTCAGACCTAATTTCAAGAGACAAGCAAATCCTTGGAGAATATTATCCTAAAGGAAAGAGAGACAAAGGTAGCCAGAACTACTTTTCAAAAGGCAGTGACTCTTTCAACAAAAGAGGATATCGGAAAGACTCATAAGTTATCTGTTTCAGAACAAATCAAGGGGGAAATAATACTCAAGGTTTGGGAGGCAAGCCTCGCCAAATACAAAAGAGTAACCAAAGAGGTTAACGATGATTTCCAAGCAATTTTTGATCTTCTATATAAGGCTTCATTAAACATTGGAAGAGACAATTGTCCTGGATTATTAGGGGAAATTAACATTGGTAACCATCAATTAAGATTCAAGGAGGAGATGAAAGAAATTCAGGTAGAGATCTCACAGATAAAAGTAATTGATGTTACATAGATTAACAGGTGGATGGTGAGGCCTAATTTAAATTTACAAACCATTGAGTTTACAGGAAAGATAGTTGATGACCATCTACCAAGACTACAGAGAAAATTCTTCCTATTCAAGGAAAAAAATATTCTAGAGGCTCCTAGAGTGTTGGTACACCTCTTGGGAAAATGTATTGATATTCTCAAAAAAGAAGAAGCGTCTTCATCATCAAAGAATTAAAGTATTATTTTGAAAATTTCATCATAGAAATTAATCAAAGAAGATAAATATAGAAATAGAAACGGTTCACTATTTCATATTCATGTAATCGTTAGTCTTCAGAAATTAGTTAATCACCAACAGAAAAAAGGTTGGGTGATCATGTATAATTATAATTTCACAAGACTGAGAAAAGGCTTTTTTTTTTTTGGGAGCCGATTATATTGGAAGTTTTCCAATTTATAATAATATAGATGATGCAGAAGAGATTCTGAATTCTGTCACCTTGAAGCTATGTGTTCCTTCACTCTGTTTTCAATATCTTTCAATATTTTTTTCCATGTCTTTCTAATGAATGATCAGCTATATTTTAATTCAAAATTCTACTGTAGTTTGAATTTATTTGATTATCTAATCATTTACAGTTTTTCCTTTGTGATTGTTATCAGCAGTTCCAAGACCTGTAAGTCTGTTGGATGGTTATATCTTATAATTCATTATAAATTTTGTTTTTCTTCCCTTCTTCTGCTATGATATGAGATTCTTTCAAGATTAAAGCCTCATATTCTCCAACAATGTTTTCTTTGTGTTTATTTTAATATTCTCAAATTACTTTGAGTACAGGAAATGACCTTTACTGTTATCATGTTATTATTTTGAGTTCTAAAATTCCTTTTCTATTTCATCCCACAAAACTGAAGCAACAAAATTTCTAAATTTTTTATAATTTAATAAAATTTTAATCCTCATTACTGTCCCAAGTAATAGACAACCTAACATAGAACATGGCCTACAAGATCAAACTAGCATTGCTTTGAACTTATTTAATACTATCCTGCAAACAACAACTACCCGAGTTGAATTAGAACGTTCATGGGCAGTTATTGAGAGAGAAATTAGCATCCACGAACAATGGGAAACTAGACAGAGACAGTTGAGAAACCAACTCTGATTTACCCTTTGCAATTGATTCTTACTCCTTAATTCTCTTTATTTTTCGGATTCCTTGAAGGTATACTTTAGAGCCTTAAAGTATAAACTCAAGAACAACATCTTTTTGGTGCCATTGTCGGGGAACGAAGAAACGAAACTTTTCCCTGGGAAGAACGACATTGACACTTTCTTTCTTTGATAGTGAACAAATATAGAAAACCTTCTAAGGCTACATTTATTTTTCACTTGGTGACTCCACGTTAAGTAAACTGGATATTAGCTGAAAGAACACCAGAAAGAACCTGGACAACAAGAAGACCTCACCAGTCTCTAATCCGGAAAAGATTTTAAAATCACGAAGATCCCTTAGACGAATCATTTCACCCATACATACTATTTGTCAGCCTGATTTTACGTAGTTGAACCTTACAAAAACACTTGAGAGATTTGTCTCACTTCCCCTCTCATACGATACGTTCTCTTTTCCTGAGGTATTTTCCCCAGATTTTCGTGAGCCTTCTCCTCATACACCCCGAGCTTCAGCCTCAAATCCATTAATGGCTGTACACGGAGGTGCAGGAGCTGGGGGAGGTGCCCCAGGAGGACCAGTAGGCAACCAAGTACCACTTCCTAGAATATTCACTAAGGTAGCTACCAGATATGCCCCCCTTGTCCTCCCAGTTCACCTACATGACCTTCCTAAAAATTATATGAAAATCCTTCCCAAATTTACAGGGGAAGGAGATTTAACCGCTCAAGAACACATAAATTGTTTTGACCAATTTGCCGACATCCTCGTAATAGAACATGAAGATGTCTATTCTAGACTCCTCGTTAAGACTTTCGAAGGACATGTAAGAACCTAGTTCCGAGATTTAGCAGCCGAATCTCTAAGATCTTACGAAGAGCTTGAAAATGATTTTATCAGACAATGGGGGGAGAGGAGGGACCACCTCTATTACCTAACCGAATTTGGAGCCCTTAGAAAGAAAAAAACAGAGTCAGTTCTTGAGTTCACGCAAAGGTTTAACAAGTTGTATAATAAAATCCCAATTGAGGTTAAACCTTCTCAACCCGCAGCAAAGGTGACTTTCGCTGGAGCCTTTGATCCTGATTTCGCTCTTTTATTGAGAGAAAGGAGGTCAGTAGATCTCACAAAAAATGCAAGATGACGCTCTTAAAATCGAATCGAACATGATGGCATTAGGGAAATTAAAAGAAAAAATAGAAACCAGGAACAAAGAGAATAGGAAATTCAAAGAGCAAGGTGGACCCTCAGGATTAGGGAAATCCTCGGGAGATAAAATAGACGAGATGGCTAGGGTAATTAGAGAACTTTCAAATAAGATCTCAAAAATGGAACTAGAGAAATTAAAAAGGGATAATTTTCCTAGGAAGGATTTTAGAAGGAATCCTGATCCTCAAGCCCCACATAAAACAATTAAGAATGAGGATAAAAAAATCCCAACCCCCTTCAAAAGTGAAAACTTTATTGGAGAGGAAGATTTTGAAGATTTTAAAGAGTTTGATGAGGATATTAATAATCTTGGCGATGATAATAACTCACCTTATTTATCGAGACAAGATTACGAAAAATCCTTAAATAAGGAAATTAGATCGGAAGACAATGTTAGTTATGATACGTTTGCAGATTTGGCTTATCAGGGTATCATTGATGATATTATAGCTGAACTACATGAGAAATATAATTTAAGATCTAGGAACAAGAGTATTCCAACCATCCCAACAAAAAAGATCTTGTCTAGGGGCGAAATAGATGAATCCGCTCCAAAGGTTGCTACCAAACAGACTGCAAAAAATCACACCGCTAACACTCAACCTGTCAAGCCAAAGTCAGTAGGAACACCTGCCACAAAAACACAGGTCCCTGTGAGTGAAATCAAATCTTCACCATAAAGAAAGGCTGAAAAGAAAGGAATGGAGGCCCCAAACATAGAGAGTGAAAAGGCTCTGGGAAATTTTAGTCTTGAAAATGAAATAAACAAAATCAAAATCCCTATCCCACTTGTCGAACTGGCTAAAAATCCCATATACAAATTTTTTTTTTGCCAAGATGATTAGCTTCTCAGAAGACGAAAGTCAAGCCGATGTCATCAACTTAGAAGATGACAAGATGAACATATTTTTTGGTCCGCATTTCGAAGGTGCGAGAGACATTGTTGCCCCTTTCTATATCATGTTGACCTTGTTCGACCACCTACTTCATAACTACATGCTAGATTCTGGAGAATCCCACAATGTGATGCCAAAAGCCATTATGGAGAAACTAGGTCTCTAAATCACCAGGCCATATGGAGACTTATATTCATTTGATTCAAGAAAGGTCAAATGCATAGGTATGATTAAATACCTGGTGGTCAATCTGGCACAGATACCCACAAAAAGCATTCTTATGGACATAATGGTCGTCGATATCCCTCCTAAATATGGTATGCTGTTATCTAGGTCATGGGGTGCCAAGCTTGGAGGATCTCTCCATCTTGACATGACATACGCTACGATTCCAGTTTTTGGAGGACAATACACATGTCTATACAGAGAAAGTAGGTTGGCATTCACTGTAGGTGATCCACATAACCCAAATAACCACCCTGTATATATTACTGATCAAGATTTAGGAAATTGTATCTTATCTATTGATGATGATTTTGAGGTAGGTATAGATGAAAGTTGTATAGAAGAAAAAACAGAAAAAGAAAAAATTAAAAAATATATATATAGCACTGGTGTATGGAAGATGTATTTCGACGATGATTCATCTTACCTTGGAGCTGGAGCAGGGGTACTCCTTATGGTTCCTAATGATGAATTTTTAATCCCCTTTTCCTATAGGCTACAATGGAATGTGGACTGCACAAATAATGTATGCGAGTATAAAGCTTTAGTGTTAGGGTTAGAAGCCGCTAGGAGAATGAAAATAAAAAACCTCGAAGTCTTTGGTGACGCTAAGCTAATTATAAAATGGGTAAGTCGGCAGTACCAGGCCAAACATCCTAGGTTGAGGGCCTACAAGAATTACGTCTGGGATCTGATTGAAAATTTCTTCTCCTCTGTGAATGTTCATTTCGTTCCAAGGACTAAAAACCAATAGGCTGATGCATTAGCCAAAGCATCCTCAATGTTCACACCTCCCACCATGTTTAAACTTAAGTACCACATACAAATGAGACACCGACCTACTATACCGGATAACATACAACAATGGAAAGTCTTTGAGGACGATGAACAGCTTCGCAAATTTTTAGAATCCATAGATGAGTTTGTTGAAACACATACTGATCAAGAAAATAAAAATGATCCTATTTGGATCATGCAGGAAGAGGAGGATCCTCAAGAGTTCCACGATAAAATCGTGAATCACCGAATGCTCGTTCTTAAAAATAACCAGATCCCCAAGGGCCTAATTCCCTTGGAAAGATTATTCAATCAAGATGATATCCCTTCAAAATCCACTCTATAGCCTCAACCTGAAAATGTTGAGGACTGTGACATAGGTACTAAAGGAAACCCTCGGATGGTGAAACTATCCAAATATCTGTCTACAGAAACCAAAAATAAATACGCGGAGTTGCTTAGAAAGTACAAAGATGTTTTTGCTTGGTCGTATGAAGAGCTAAGAACCTATGACACCTCTGTGATCGAACAAAAAATACCCCTGAAGCCTGGTGTCAAACCCTTTAAACAAAAACTTAGACAAATCAACCCTATCTTATTTTTTGTTATCGAAAGGGAAGTAAAAAAACTCTTGGATGCAAAGATAATTGTACCACTGAGATATTCTGAATGGGTAGAAAACCTGGTCCTGGTTAGGAAGAAAAATGGGGAAATTAGACTGTGTGTCGATTTCAAAAATCTAAATAACTCCTCTCTCAAAGATAATTACCCCCTACCCAAAATGGATCACATTTTATAAAAAGTAGTGGGGGTAAATAGGATGTCGATGATCGACAGGTTTTCAGTGTACAATCAAATTGCCGTCAGCGAACACGATAAAGAAAAAACAACCTTCACCACCCCTTGGGGTACATTTATGTATGACAAGATGCATTTTGGTCTAATGAATGTAGGTGCTACCTTCCAACGTGCTATGGATATCACTTTCATTGGCGAAAGGGAGAAATTTGTGGTTATCTATCTCGATGATCTAACCGTTTTTTTCTAAATTTGATGAAGATCATCTAATACATCTCAAATAGACGTTTGAGAAATGCCATAGGTTTGGGTTGTCCTTAAATCCCAAAAAATCTCACTTTGCTATGCAAGAAGGTAAACTCTTGGGCCATATTGTGTCTCGAGATGGAATTAGAATTGATCCTAAAAGAGTTGAAGCTATAGACACAATAAATATCCCTAGGAATGTTAAAGAGATTCAGTCATTCTTAGGGAAAATAATTTTTTTGAGGAGATTTATTCCAAACTTTGTTGAAATCGTGAAATTGATCACAGATATGCTAAAGAAAAACAACGAAGTGAAATGGATAGCAGAAGCTAAAGCATCATTTGCACACATCAAGAAAGTTATAAGCGAGGCACCCATACTAGCAAGCCCTGATTATCTAAAGGATTTTCTTATTTTCTCGTTCGCCTCCGAACACACACTTGTCGTGGTACTCCTCCAGAAGAATGAAGAAGGTTTCGAGCAACCGATAGCCTTTTTCAGCAAAAGTCTCAGAGACGCCGAACTTAAATATAATATAATGGTAAAACAAGTATATGCTATGGTCAAGGCGTTAAAGGCTTTCTGAACCTATGTGTTGCATTCTAAGGTGATTGCATATGTACTCACTAGCTCCGTAAAAGATATTTTGGTTCAGTCTGACAATGATGGCAAAAGAGGACGGTGGCTTGCCAAAATCCAAGAATTCGCCTTGGAGATAAACCAACGAGACTAGTAAAGGGGCAAGGTTTAGCTAAAATCTTAGCTGAATAAAATTTTAGAGCTCTCGGAATAAATGGCTTACAGGGGTTGAAGAGTGTGTGGACATGAATGAGCTCGATGAACAAAAAACAGAAGTCAGAATCGAAGAGAAGTTTATTTCATCAGATTGGTACAAAGAAATAGTGTCCTACCTGTTGACCTTGAAGTGCCCGAGTGACTTACCCCCATCCAAATCCAGAACGCTAAAGTTGCATGCGGTCAAGTACTGTCTATCCGAAAGACGATTATATTGGAAGGACCCACTTGGCTTCCTGTTGGTTTGTTTGGTCGAATCAGAAACATAAAAGGTCATAATCCAATTTCACTAAGGAGTATGTGGAGGACACCACGCCTAGAGGGAAACGACTTATAAGATCCTGAGGGCAGGGTATTATTGGCCCAAACTTTTCTCAGATGTCAACACCAAGGTTCGAGCTTGCAACCCTTGCCAATTTTTCGCAGGCAAACATAAACTCCCAGCAGTGCCATTGGTTCCGGTCAAAATGAAAGCTCCTTTTCAGCAATGGGGATTAGATTTCATAGGCAAAATTAATCCTCATTCTAGAGCTCAACATAGATGGATCCTGACCACTACAAATTACTTCACCAAATGGGTGGAGGCTATTCCAACTAGAAAGTCTATGGATTCGGTGGTAATAGATTTCATAGAAGAGAACATTCTGTCTAGATTCGGCTACCCTCGAAAGATAGTCACATATAATGCACAAGCTTTTAAATCTATGGCTATGGTCAGTTTTTGCCAAAAGTATAATATTGTACTTGGTCATTCCACAACATACTACCCTCAGGGAAATGGTCTGGTCGAGTCTTCAAACAAGAGCCTAATCAATATAATTAAGAAAGTGTTGAGAGAAAACAAGAAATCTTGGCATGTGCATTTGAAATACGCTCTGTGGGAAAATTGGACAGGCATGAAAAAGTCTATCAATACTTCTCCTTTCCAAATGGTTTACGGGACTGATGTAGTGTTACCTATCAATCTAACGCTTCCCGTAATGAAACTTTGGCAAGATGAGAAGGAAGAACCAAATCATACCACAAGAAGAATAAACCAGTTGATTGAAGTCCAACAACACAGGTTTGAAGTGGACGAAAGGCTACAGAAATACCAGGATGACATGAAAGCGCTATTCGATCGTAAGGCCAAAGACATGGATTTTCTCCCCGGAGATTTGGTTTTAAAATGGGATTCTAGGAAGGAGGACTTGGGAAAACATGGTAAATTCTATCACATCTGGTATGGACCATTCAAGGTTGCATCTCCTGAAGGAAAAAAATTGTTTCTATTAGAAAATTTGGATGGTAAAATCCTGAACGCCCCTGTCAACGGGCATTATTTAAAACACTATATGGAATAGTTGATTTCCAGAATTCCTATTGTATATATCGGTTTGTTTATTCTTTTTATTTCATAATTTTCTTTGGTAAGTCTACTTTCATTCTGTCAAAAATAAATAAATAAATAAATAAATAAAAAATAAAATAAAAAATAAAATAGGTTAATGTTTTTCTAGAAGTAGGGATACAAAATTCTCAATGTATTCAATTCTTTTAAAAGCCCTGAAACTCTTCGTATTTTTCCCTTACAGGATTCTGGCTGACAGCTTGACAAGTGAAAGTAGAAAACAGACAACCTTATAGCGGAAGATGAATTCGCCAAAAATAGGTGATAGATAAGATTTTCCGTTATTTCAAAAGAGAATGAAAATGGTAAGGAAAAGGTGTGAATTCCAAAAAAGTCTATTTTTTCAAACAAAGGTTTTTTATAAAAAGGTGTGGTGATTGTCTCGTAAGTGTGATAGGTCACTAAAAGAATGATTTCAAAATCTAGGCCCTAAGAGTTCCACCTAGAATAAGATAACGGGTAATTAAAATTAAAAAAAAAAGAGAAAAGCATCTCTAAGAAAGAGTTCCAAGAGTTGGGTTTAATTCATGACCCCTGTTTTTTTATTTCCAAGTCTTTTCTCCGTCGTTGCTTTCTACCCTCGGTTTTGCCTTCATAAAAGACAAAATTTATTTTTCGGGGTTTCCCACAGAGGGAGAAGAGATTACGTCTTAGCTTTGGAAGTTGGAAAACAATTCTTAAAAGGTAGACCAGTGCTCATAACTCCTCACTCTCCGACTAAACAGGTTATGCTTAGGCTGATCCTGAATTTCCTAAGTTTCTTAACAATTTTCTAAGGATTTAGGCTTGCTCGAAGGAAGACCCCTGGAATTAATCCTCCCCTTTTTCCCTACAGACTAAGGTGATTTGAAATATAAAAAGGGTTTTTCCAGGGTAATCAAAGCAAGTTGGCATACCTACACTGCAAATTTTACACAGATACCATCCCTGGTACACTTACTACCACTGATTGCCCCCACTTCATTTTCAAAAAGTAAAATATAAGACAGATGGTGAAAGGAAATTCATATTTTATTTCCCCCATCTAGTCCAAGAATACGATGAAAGGAAATTCATTTAAATGATTTCCCTCGTCTAAGCATTTAAATGCATAATTATAATTCAAAGTTGTGAAAGGAAATTCAGTAAAAAGGGACAGATAACTTCACCGGGGTACTGAACAGGCTCGCTGGAAGTGAAGCAATATCTGAGGTATCTATAAGGTTGTCATACATAATTTTCACTCTACCCTGGTTACCAGCCTTTTCGAAACCGGATTTGCATCCCAAGTCCAGACAGGGCTCCCTAATTAAAAACATGAAATTTACTTCATTTGATGCAAGACAAAAGCCAAAGGATTTGTTGGATTCCCTAGGATTGTTTTGACCATCTTAAAGAAAACTTAAATTCAGTAGCGAGAAGGAGAATATCAAGAATGGGGCTGCAGCTGAGTTTACAATGTTGAGAAATTTGAAAAGATTTTCAGAAGTAAACACAAAATCTCTTTTTCCCTCTGTATCCCCCTCCTAAGCAAGTTATACAGAAAGAAGATATTGACTCCATTTACCCAATAAAGGCACTAAGTCTACCTGTTCTCCTCGTCCCACAAGGAGACGAGCTCCCCAATTGGAGCCTATGTTGAAACATATATTAAATTTTTTATCTTCAAAACTAAAACCTTCCTTTTTCGGGTTTCAGATTTTCACGAAGCATAACCCTCACTATCATTTCCAAAAGGCCAGTACCGAAATCCTGACAAGCT